>CM067067.1:9763400-9943400 GCA_033980235.1 Diadema setosum
AGTCTTGGTGAGAGATAGAATATATGATTGTATTTCAGTTTTGAAGAATGGGAAATCTGAGACAGTATTATGGTTACAGATTAGTAAAAAGGCTTTTGGATTTTCGTTTATTTTGGGTGTCGTCTACATTCCTCCAGAAAATTCTAAATATTACGATATGTTTGATGACATTGCTACTGATTTGATCATGCTGAAGAATGCTTACAACTTACCTATTTGTCTTCTTGGTGACTTAAATGCTGGAACTGGGGCCGAAAGTGAATTATTAGAATATGAAGAATTAATCGACTGTTCTAACAACCACTTTATAGATAAATCTGAAAGCTGGTTGAATCAACCGTTCCCGTCACACGGGATTAGCTTGATAAGAAAAAATTGCAATATACAGTAGTTAACAACCATGGCCATAAATTTCTGGAACTCGTAATTTCTGGATCTCGTAATAACTAATGGTCGAATTGGTACCGATAGACAACGTGGAGATTTTACTTGTGCAAATGCAAGTACGATTGACGATTGTGCTGCATAATCAGAATCAGATTTAGTCCAGTTCCTTGATAATTTTGAGGTTGATACTTTTGACCCTCTGCTCTCTGACAAACATAATCCAATTATTTTAAAGTTTGTGGACCTGAGCAATCAGAAAAAGGTAACTCATGAAAAAATTTGTTCAGACGTTGAAAACTTTGAAAGTGAAATGGAAGAAAGATGCAGGGAATTATTTTTTTAATAATATTAAGAGCAATGCAGTTGACTTATTGCTCTCAGAAGTAAACAGAATGGAGGGTCAAAATGTTAATCAAAATTCTGTTGATAATATTGCTCATTCCATCAAAGACATTTATCTTGATGCAGCCCATAAAAGTGGTATGATAAAATCTTACTCCAAAATCCGTTATTCCAAACAGAATAAGTACAAAAATAAAAGAAATTCAAACCATGGTTTGATGAAATTTGTGCAAAACAACGTGCTCAATATTTTCGCTTGAAAAACCTAGTTAAATCGGAAAATTCTATCAGTATTCGCAATGCACTCACAAAAGCCAAGAAAATGTACAAAAAAAAATCGTTCTGCCCAAAAACAATTTGATACGAAATTCTTGAATGATCTTAGGGGACTTAAAAAGAAACAGCCTCAAGCAGAACGAAAGCTCAGACAATTCCAATCGATACTGAGACGCTCGAAAAACATTTTCGTGACTTATGTCAATCTAAGAATACTAATTTAACTGGACATATCAACGCTGAATATAAGAATATTTCCTCAACCAACCATGCATTGAATTGTCCCATTGCCAGTGAAGAAGTTATCAAGCAAATTAAACGTCTAAAAAATGGAAAAGCTCACGGTGAAGATATGATTTTAAATGAATTTTCAAAACTGAGTACAACTTCTTTATTGGAAATTATTGTCAAACTATTTAATATTGTATATTAGAAAGTGGTATTGTTCCAACGGCATGGACAATAGGCCTTATTCGTCCACTTTATAAGAAAAAAGGAAATGCCAATGATCCGAATAATTACAGAGGTATTACTCTACTACGCTGTTTTGGAAAATCTCCGCTGTTTTGAATGAGAGATTGACCTCTTATCTTGGAGATAATGAATCATTAGGTGATGAACAAGCTGGATTCCGTGATGGTCATTCTACCCTAGACCACATATTCGTACTTCACTCGTTGATTGATTTACACTTATATAAGAAAAAGAGAGTGTATTGTGCTTTTATTGATTATAAGAAGGCATTCGATTTGGTTGACAGATCCTCTCTTTGGTGCAAATTGTTGGAACACAATATTGATGGTAATTTCTTTAAAGTAATCAATCATAAATAATATGTACAAGCAGGCTAAATCATGTGTATTAACTGGATCTGGAAAATCAAATTTGTTTGAATACAACATTGGAGTACGTCAGGGAGAAAATTTATCCCCTATGTTATTTGCCCTATTCTTAACTGACTTTAAAGATTTCATTTGCAACAATTACGAAGGGATAGATTTTCTTCCTCACGAAATCGATTCTGAAGCATACGATATTGGATTTGATATTTATTTCAAGCTTTTTACTTTACATTATGCTGACGATACGATTGTCCTTGCTAATTCTGAAAATGAACTACAAAATGCTCTCAATGCATTATCAGAATATTGTAAAAAAGGGTACCTCCAAGTGAACACGAGTAAAACAAAAGTGGTCATATTTTTTCGTGGAAAAGTACGGAACATTCCCATTTTTAAATTTAATGGTGATATCTTAGAAGTTGTTGATGAATACGTGTATCTTGGCACCACCTTTAATTACAATAATAAGTTCCGTAAAGGCACTATCCAAACAACTCAATCAAGCGAGAAGGGCTATGTATGGCCTTTTATCAAAAACGTATCATTTACGTTTGCCTATTGATATTCTTCTAGAATTATTTGGTCAATCAGTATTGCCAATTTTACTTTATGGAAGCGAAATTTGGGGGTTTGATATCGTTAATGATATCGAAATATTTCATATGAAATTTTGTAAACAAATATTACATGTTCGAAAAAATACTGTAAATTGTGTGATTCTACGCGAGCTAGGAAGGCTGAAATTAGAAAAATACATTGAAAGTAGAATGATAAACTTTTGGTGCAATCTTGTACATAGTGGACAAAGTAAACTATCTGGTAAAATCTACTTGATACTGAAATTACTTTTTGAACGAAATATCTATCGCTCACTATGGCTCATGAAAATACACACGACGCTTAATAATATATAACAACCTGTGGAACACTGGTGAAACTATAACAAGTCGTGAATGGATCAAAGCATCGGTAGAACGCCGACTCGTTGATATACACAAACAAAATTTGTCGTCCACTATCTTTGATAATTCACAAACCAAGACTTATCGTATACTCAAACAATCACTAAATTCTGATATTTAGAATTATTTGATTGAACTCCCGAAGAGAGATAGAATTATTCTTTGTAGGTTTAGGTGTTCAAACCATCACTTACCAATTGTTTCTGGGAGATAATACTCCCAGGAACATGAGGATCTGTAGCCTTTGTGATATGAATACACTGGGTGACGAATTTCATTACCTATTTGAATGCCCTGTTTTCGACATCGATAGGCAATTATTATCTTCAAAAATATTTTGTTACTAGACCCAATGCGTTGAAAATGGAACATAATGTTTAACTCCTGCAATCCTAGAACACATTCTAATTTAGTTAAGTTTTGTCATAAAATAATGATTTTCTTTAAGAACTCATAGAAAACATTGAATTATTACTATAATGTTAATTTCCTGTCTGATTTGTCATTTTCGAATCTCAGTTTTCCGCATTGTATCATCATTTGCTGGTGCCAACCAGGACCATCCCTGTTTTTGCATTGTTTTATTATTTTTTCTTGTACAGTTATGTTACAGATTTAGTTATTTGGTTATTTGGTTAATTGCATAACATTATACAATTTTTCCCCCCAGCGGCAAATTTATGTACCTTCATTGTACTTTTTCATATTGTTTTTCTTTTTTTTGTCGATATGTAATCTCAAATGTATAATTCACATGGTTATCTCCAATACCCTGATTGGGTGACATGAGATAAATAAAATTGTCATTGTCATTGTCATTGTCATTGTCATTGGGCGATTTTCAGCATGCATACGTATGGATGGAAATCGCTGATCTCTATGGAAGAACAAGATCATTGGTGAAAATTACCTGCTTAGCGGAGGTCTGCGCACTCAGAGTGCTTCTCTAGTTTGGAAAATATCATAAAATATGACGTTATATTACAAATACGAGTGGTCTACCATTTCGTGTAAAACGTGCCAACATTCTGAAATAGTTGGAAAAAAAAAAAACATAAGCTCTGCACCAATCACTAGCGGGTAGTTTTTCATCCAAAATCTTTTCCACTATAAATGTCATTATAAAAAATTTAAAAAAAAATTGTCGGGATTTATTGTTATAGGCCTACGTTTATATGATACTCGATGTCGTACTGGTACACTATAATATGCTCCTTGAGTATACCAAGAATTTCTTGTAGAGTTTCTGTCTAGAGAGGGCGGCACAGAGACGTACTAATTACACTAGTACTGATCACAGACTTGTAAGGCTCTGGAACTTATCAGAACCTGTTCAGTGATCAGAGCCCTGAAGTGCGGATGGTACAATTGACAAACCAAAACTTTATAGACTGTCCGATATAACAACTTTCGCTGACAGTGTGCTTCACAGGTACATCTCATGTAGGACATTTGGAGAAAGTTCCCCGTTGAAAGTGTTAGAAAAACCTCCTGATCACACGCAAGATATTGCCTTTCTTTAAAGAAATACTATTTCTCACACATGACTGAAAGTATCCTTTGTGTTTACGACAAAATACAATCTACTCCGATCACCCTTTTATTTGGCATTTTGTTTGATTTCATTTAGCCTTTTTAATTTTCACCCCCACCTATACTATAGGGCTTAAGAATGACTCAAAAACATGATATGCAGTGCAGTGCACAACGGGGGGGGGGGGGGGGGGGGGGGGTCTCGGCTCCCCCACTTTTTGCACCCGTACATAAAAATACACAGGGTGTCACCACCGTTGTTTTTGTTTTGTTTTGTTTTGTTTTGTTTTGTATTTGCTTGTCAGCGGAAGAAACCCGGAAGTGGAATGAGAAAGATGCCCTGTTCAAGATCTTTGTTTTTGTTTTTGTTCGTTTTTTCTTTGCTTGTCAGCTGAAGAAACCCGGAAGTGGCACCCGATGTTGCGCTGAAGGCCATTTTTTGTTTTGTTTTGCTTTGTTTTGTTTTGTTTTGTTTTGTTTTGCTTTGTTTTGTTTTGTTTTTTATAATTGCTTGCTTGTTAGTTCATGAAACCGCCGAAGTGGTATAGGGTTTGTGTGATTCGATAGTTAGACCCTGTAGAGTTTAATTAGGCTTATACCTACCTGGTGAAATGACACTGGAGAATTTTAATCAAAATGATGAGGCATTGATCAAATTAAATATGAAGCTAATTTGAAAGGGATCGAACTAGTGTTAAATTATATCATACAATTTAACACAGGACCCTTCGCGAATTAGGGGAAAGAAAAAAACCAGCAACAACGAACCTGAAAATTAACACACACAAAAAAAAAAGTAGGAGGACATACTTGATATTCAGGACCACCAATAATTTATCATCAGTTTAGGCTAGCATACCTCACTGAAGAAAACACGTACACTCATGCAGGCCAAATAGACTCATGCATGCACATGATACAAAATCTGCGTGAATCCATAGCCTTTATACGATCACAACTACAAAAATTATTGATATTAGGCTCTGTTCAGGACGTGGAAGGCAGTGAGCAATGATGTCAATATTATGCGCCTAAACAAAAATGTCTATCTGCGTAGGACCTATGTAGAGGGCACATGAGATTCATGAGAATGGCTGAGCGGAGATTCGTGTACTATATAGTAATCAGGGAGGTTGAGCGGAGATTCGAGGGAGGTGAAATCCTCCCCCTTACCTGGTGTGACTACCCCTCTACTATTCCTACCTTCCCCTCTATTAATTTCCTTCAGAAGTGTACCGTCAAAAAAAAAAGAAAAAAAAGAAAGCGAAGAGAAAACACTTCGAAAATTTTTAACAGCTAACCCATGAGATAAGGAACCCATTTGGCCCACATCTTTATATTTGAGTTTTGACAGGTAATGTATAGGATGTGGGCCACTGTATGCACAACTATTTATTTTGTAGAGAGTGATATTTTAAGTCATATTCTCAGTTTTATATTGAAAAGTGGAGAAATGGGGCCTAACGTAAGATTTAGGAAAGGGAAAGTGATATGGGCAAGACCTCGGGAACGCAGAGTGTTAACCTTTATCTTGTTTTCTTCTGTTTCAACTCCTGTTTAAATTTACTACTAGTGTATCATGTCATGTCGACTTTGGGGATGTTGCCCCATTACTCTCGCGGATGAATACGAGTAGATACAGTTATACCAATATATCAGTTGTTTCTGTTCAGGTTCAAATGCATCAGAAAATACATATTAAAAGTCTTTGATTTCAAAAAGGAACACAAATGACTTATCTATACGAACAGCACAACACTGAAAATATAGAACTATGTTATTCACCCATTTTCTGCGCATTCTCATGAATTTCACAAAGGGGTGAACAGTCCGTGTTATGATGATTCGGATAGGTAGGTATACATTACATATGGAGGGAGTGAGTGGTGACTCAAATCCCACACACGTTCTCCACTGCAGGGCTTTCCTTCGTGGTGGGCAAGACGGCGTACTGGCAGTGTAAATACTGCAAGGACGTGAGGAAAACCGGAAAACGTCTGATTTATTTTATCATCTAGTGTGCAGTAATCAATACTGTGACCCTATTCTATCTCACTTTCTTCTCCAGAGCATCTAGTGTACGTATTCTCAGCTCTGCCCTAATTTGTGTTGAGTAATGCAGCTTACGTCTCGTAAGCGGAGGTGATCTGCACACTTTATTGGACGCACGCTGACCTCTAACACCGTACGCCGCTCATCCTCTTTTGCAGGCTCTTGAGCTTGACCTGGCGTCGCGCATTTTGGAAGGTCTGTAAAATTTTGCGAAAATATTGCATCTTTTCCAGTAATTATCAACAATCCTACTGTCTGTTGCTAGCATCTAATTCAGCAGCAATTGCTGTTGAAGTTACGCCGGTGAATTTCGGGCCACAGCCGTGCGAGACAGGTTGCGAAAATGAGCACACTGAGCTTGCCATTCACTCCTCCCATCGTCAAGAGACTACTTGGGTGGAAGAAGGATGACTCGGAAGACAACAGGTGGTCAGAAAAAGCAGTCAAAAGTTTAGTGAAAAAATTGAAGAAATCCGGATGCCTTGAAGAGCTGGAAAAGGCTGTGACAACGCAGAACAGCCAAACTAAATGTATCACGATCCATAGGTAAGACAATATGTTGAAGTTGTATTAGATTCTAACAATTTCTACATTTGTCATTAATATTTATACATATTATGTTAGACACTGACAATGATCAAGTTCATGTTTTCTGGTTTCTAACAATACGTGTAAACACGGCAAACTTTCTACAAATTCATTTTACTGATGAATCCCAATATTTGTTGTCATAATGATGTTTGTTGGACCTCCCATGCCAAAATTTGACAGTTTTTTAAAAAAAGCATACAGTGTTGTGCAGTGCAGTGTAACGTAGGTTTCTGCTACGGGGCATTTCTACCTGGGCTGGGGTGCATGTTGTAGCCTAACTGATGATTAAATTTTTGATGGCGTTATGGTTGAATTTTGGGTGACTTGCTGCAGTAAGTGGTAGATATGTGCTTCATTGCTTTCCTTTTGTGCAGACCTGTAAAATGTGGGTGCTAAAGTACATTCGTATCCATGACCATGTGGATATCAAGTTGAATTCTACTGAACCAAATTGCACAAAAATTACAGGAAATCTATAGAATAGATCTTACTAGATCTAGAACTATAGATCACTCACATGAATTTGATGCAAATCGGCTGTCAGAAAGCATTGATGTCGATGTCAGCTTTCAAGTCACTGCTCAAAACAAACTCAACTCTTCACGAGAATGCACGAGAAAGCCTACGATGTGTGCACAATCTAGAACTGAAGTTCAATAGACATCTAATGTGTGAATGGACGCGGCGCGGGAGCTAAAAATCAAGGTGCAATGATTATGACAAGTTGAAAGAAGTTGGTTTTTGTGTATGTCAGTCATGTCAGTCTGTGATCTGTTGCGATCTAGGAACTGTATTTCTCATTTGACTTCATTCAACTTGTCATGAATCATTTTGTCAATTGATTTTTTTTTCTTTTTATTTCCAGTTGCCTGAAAGGTTGTCACATAATATTGGACAGTTAACTTCACTTTCAAATTGTGCTGGCAGTGTTTGCTATGGTATGATGGCTTGCGAAAAGTGAGTTGTTTTGAGCTGCAACTTAAAAGTGCACATATACACAATGATGGGGACTCCCTGCGTGATTATGTAATACATTGTAAAAATCAAACTGAATTCATCATACCATTTGCCTTTTGGTGCATATAATGTATTCATGCATGCATGTGTATCTGGACTTACAAATGTAAGTTGTAATTTTTTTTTTTTTTTTTTTTTTTTTTTTAAGCTAGTCCCCTGGATTACCTACTAACCTAGATCTAATTCTACTTCTATGCACTTCATATTGAGTCTAGCACTTGTAACAGATGGTCAGTGAAGCTGGGCATGATGTGTGTTACGTGTTTGAGGTTGCAGAAAGCCAAGAATACTGCAGTGTTACTTTGTAAACCTGCCACACATACATACAGTTTACTGCTGTAGTTCCTCACTCGGCAACAGATTACATTAAATACAAGTAGACCATCCATCTATCATGAATCAGCCATGTGTCTTGCTTTACAAATCACTAACCAAGCTATAGACCATTTTGATTTAGTAACGCGCCTGGCTCATTGCATAATCCATTGAAAGTGATTTTGATCTTCTTTGGAAGCCCTCCAGTTATGGCCGTTCATAAGTTACAGTGCTCTGAAGTCGGATTCATCTCTGTGGATCATAAAGTTAAATACATACATGCATATTTTGGGATTTATGGGACAGATTGTATTTGTGAGGTAAAAAATGATCAGCAGTTTGGGAAATCATTGAAGAACATACACTGTATATCTTCCATAACAATGCAGTAAACAGTGTTTCTTGATAGCTTATGTTTGGACACTCAAGGATTCATGATTTACAGTGTATCATGCAGCTTCATCAAATCACATTTTCTTGCTAGTTACAAATTAATCTTCAGCCATCATTTTTTATTGTATATATTTTTTTTTTGTAGCTCAACATAGAGTACTACATGTACATATCAATGTGTGATTTGTTGACTGCACTAAAATTATCATTCTATCACTATTCAAGTAATTTTCATGTACCATTTGTCTATTCAAGAAAAAAATCTCCTGTGGGAGACGAAAGAAAATATGCTGTCCATGGATAAATGCATATACACATGTACAAATGTACAATGTATACCAAAGTGTTCCACTATCTCATGTTCATGTATGCTGACAATTAGTTTGATAACCTGTGTAATGTAAGGCTTTGCACCTCGAACCAGACACTCCCGCTGATAGGATCAATTGGAATAAACATTTTGAATAGGCATAATAATCATTTATGTCTCTGGCAACACTGTTATTCTGTTTGAAAGTATCCTAAAGAGCATGAGAAGTTTAGACTGCAGTAGATGGTGATGGTAGATGGCTCTTCTGTATATTGTAAGTGAAATCTCATGGAGATACATGAGCTTGACTTTGTAGTTTGTACCAATTATTCTATTCTTATTTTTATATTTATTTCCTTTACTCTACTTTATAATTCTTGATATGAGACCATCATTTTTGTTTTGTTCCCAGGGGCAGGGGGCTGAATGTACAGAATAGGGTCATAAATTGGCAAACTGCAGGTTGCATATACTGTACATTTATACGAAAAAATAAACTAGCAAGTTCTTTTTGATCACAGATTCTGCTGCATACACTTGTAGTGCTTGTATTACGACTATTCAAGTGGGCTTGATATTATGAGTAAAATCTTTGAATATACACGTAGGCAGGGCTGGACACTAATGGTGGCCCGGGGCCACCAAAAACGCACGTCGGGCCACCAAAATTTCAGAAATGAAGAATTTGGTGGCCTGCCACCAAAAACGCACGTCGGGCCACCAAAATTTCAGAAATGAAGAATTTGGTGGCCTGATCGGGACACCAAAAAAGGTCAGATGTTTGCCTTTGGGCCACCAAAAATAAAAGTTAGTGTGGAGCCCTGACGTAGTTAAAAGAATATTTTTAGATTTCTTTTTTTTTTTTTTTTTAGGGGGTGGGGGTCAGTATAAATAAAGAAGTTTCCAAAGGGCCAATTAATGGCCCAATATAGACTGTACAATTGCACACAGCCTTCAAATAAAGAATAGATATAACAATTATAAACGGTAATGATGTTGAAACTAGTAATGATCAAGTTATGGTACAATGAAGAAGGCTATATTTTTATTTATTTTGATAATGATTACAATGGTTATCTGAAAATGAAAAGTAAATATAAGATAACATTACTTCAATGGCAAAACTGCTTTCATGCTGGCAAAACTTATTTGGCTATCCAGTCAAACAGATTGTAGTCTTCCTTTCAGTCCGTCTACAATTGTATGCCATGCTTTCTAAATGATGCCACCCAGTATATGTACACACCAGGTACTGTATGAATACATGTATGAAACACTGATAGTGATATGTTACTCCATAATAAACTCGCATGGATGTGATGGGACGTGACACTGTAAAACGAGGAATATTCGCGTGCATTTTAATATCGCGAATTTCGCGAGCGTGAAGATTCGCAAAATTAAGATGCACGCGAAAGCTCTTGTCTACACTATAAAGATTGAATGCCAGTGGCAGTTTGTGAAAATTTCATGCCGCAAAAAAGGCCGTCGGCTCCAATTCGCAAAAAATTCATGCCGCAAAAAAGGCCGTCGGCTCCAATTCGCGAAAAATTCATGCCGCGAATATATCATGTTTTACAGTAATTAGGTGTAATGATACAGTCATGATTCAACTGATGTTGTACACATGTAGTCAGTGCTGTTCATTGCGTATAATGATCAGGCTGATGCTGGCAGTGGCTGTTCCTGACATTGTCAATATATTAGGCCAAACTACAGTATGTTTGCCTGTCATCAACATCCGGGATTGCACCCCCAGGTTTTTTAGTGAATGTTTGTAATTGGATTTTTCTGTACAACTACCCCGGACCCTTCATTTAGGAGTTTGATATTGTATGCAGTAAATCCGTATTGTACACATAGGGTACCTGCATTCTGCTACAGGGTTGTCAACTTGTAAAATTGTATGATCTGCACTACAGGTTGGCGATGCCCAGATTCCATTTCCCTCCAGTCAAAAGCTGGGGCTTCTCAACTGCATACTGTTAGTAAACTTTAAAACACTTTTAGTGACATAATGTCAAAAAGACAGCAACCTTCTGTGCCAACATGTTATTGTTTTCAATGGTACATGTAGAAAAGATGTACTGTATGTAAAACTACAGTGAAATATCAATGTATAAAACCAAATTTGATGATAACAGCAAACTCTAATTTTGCAACTTTCCATGAATGTGAACGATACTATTCGGTGAATGCATTGACACGCATGATTCACAATTTATTTCCAAACTCTTGTAATAGAGCTATTTCATTGTTGATTTGCAACATCTGTTGAATACATGTAGTCCCTGTATGATTGTAGGTGACCTTCAAGCGGACCCTTGTATCAATGTCACTAGCTATTAAATGCAAAACAGACCTGTACTATGTATTTCCCATATTTTGCCACACCTTCAGATGCATACATTTATTTACAGAGAAAGATATTTCAAATAGAATGGTCATTACAAACATCAGTCGGGATGCCCATGGAACTTTTCACTTCAATTAAAAAGATTTTAACATAGGACTACATCAGGCAAGTTTACGAAGAAAGTAGTTTCTTGTCAGGATTCTCTGACAGGTGATGAGGGAGGTATTATGTACTTTACGATTTGATATCATACTATTTTTTGTCTGAAGCCGTTGCGTACATGGGTAATTGCAACCTGGCGTAAGGCGCTACACTGTACATAGCATAGTTTTGTACTGCTGCTTATAAGGATTATTAAACATTACACAACCTAGACTACTTGCATCCGAGTCTCCAAAGTCAGATAAACTGAATATTTACACCATTCTAGCACTTCCTACACATACAATGTACAGAATGACTCTCTTGACAATAGAAGATAAGCTCTTGGCAACGTTCGCGATGTTCACTCAAGCTTACCGCGAGCGGTCTACGCACGACCAATCAGTACCCAAGATGTTGTGCACCGACCAATAGGATCACTCCCTTGTTGCAAGGGACGGGGTCTATCAAGGTGGGGGGGGGGGGTGCTAAATCCATATCTTCTGACATGTTTCTGTTCCTTTGAAAGTTGGAAAATCATGGCTCAGAAAAATACTAATTTCTTGCCTTTCCTGTGATCATTTAGCTTCCAAATTTCAGCACATAATAGACAAAACATCAAATTACAAAATTATGTCAAAAACAGAAATTTGATGGTTTTGACCCATTTTGATGATATGACTTCAAACTTGATTTTCTCGGCACAGCCGTCAGCGACTTTCAGACCCTTTTGTTGTGGTGGGTCACATACATAATGCATTACAGCAAGTGCCCATTACTTTAAAGCAAGCAAGTATGATTCATTTCACTTGCCCAATAATGAGTTGTAAGTGTAATTGGCATAGGGCAAGCGTAGTATGTTTGTTGGACCCTGCTCAGGAAGCATGAGAGAGGCATTGTTCTGGTTATGGGTGTGTAGTGTTTTGACCTGTTGTAGTTATGCTGACCCCTTGAATCAGTGAAAGTGCATCTACAAATGTATGTGCTTTACCAAGTTAAGCACATTACATTAACATGGGATGTATTTATTTATTATTTTTTTTTTGGGGGGGGGGGGGGGACAGCTTGACAAAAAAACAAACACCAAAACGCCCAGTTGTACATGTACATTAGTTGAAAGCAGTTATGTGTAAATGTTCATCAATGCATCTACAATAATTTTTTCAAAGAAGAATCAATAATGTGAATCTCTTTTGACTTTTGCAGAATACTAAACTGGATCGTGTTTCTTGTTTGAGAGTCTTGTGGTAGCCATTTTTTTTTTTTTTTTTTTTTTTTTGACGTGACTCCACTGCACTTCTTGACAGGATGTGCCACATGTTTTGTTAATTTCCAGATGAATATTGTTGACATTTGCTGCATGTAGGTAACCGCCCACTTCTAATTCCTGTTATTTTTCCCCTGTTCAAAAGGGAAAATATAATTTATTAGAATGCTGATGCAGAAAGTTGTGATCCTAGAGTCACTCCTGTACTGTACATCTCTTCATACAGTACAATGTAGATGGCATCACTCATTTTCTCATATGTTCTAGCTCCTCTTTCTTGTCTCTCTCTTTTTTTTTCTTTTTTTTTCTTTGTCTTTAGTGTTGATTAAGTCAGTTTTAGTTGAGCTGCCTTGAAAGCAACTTATGTACTTCATTATTTGTTTATATTGTGCAGACTTTGTATATTTTTTACCAAACTTGGCAGATAGCATCCCTAGGGTGATAGGATCTTACTTTGTTCAAACTGGCACCGTACTCTTCCAGGGAAGAGGGTGGGGGGAGGGGAGGGGGAGGGAGTGGTAGGGGGGCAGGGAGCTCAAAAGCATCCAAATTTAGGAATCTTTAAAATATCTTCTGTAGAACAAGAAGTTCAATAGAACTTACAAATTGTAGTTAATGCCATGAGAAATTACATTGGTGACTGAATTCTATTTATTTAGGTGATCCGAGTATCCTCTCGGATCACCTATTGTATCTGTACGGATTCTTTCTTCTTCTTTATTTCTTTCTCCTCAAATCTTGTGTAGAGGTTAACTCAAAAAGTCCCCTACCTATCACTTTCAAACTTTCACCATATATGTATCATGTCATAAGGACGACAGATCTAGTGTATCAATGTGATCAGTTAACCGTGACGTCATTATGACGTCATTATCTGAAATCACGTTTACATCAATATCTCATTAATGGAACGGAATTTTCGAATGAAATTAACATATCATATAGTTCAAGTCAAGGTCTATTGATATATTTCATAAAATTTTGTCACGTTCATAGTAAACGAGCGCGTACGCGCGCGTTGAAATTTAAACATGCTCTAATTAACCTCAAAATTGTTTTGCACACGTTTCAGGTCATTTACAGCATTTCAAAAAAAATCGACGGACGCGTACGCGCGCGCGCATATACGCACGTACAGCTCATATTCAATAGAAATTTCCCGTTTCATTGCACGGATCGAATGTCTGAAATGTCAAGGAATACTTCTACCAAGTTTCAAGTCGATCCGACTCAATATGACGTCATACGGGCCCATCAAAGTTGAAATTCCGCGCGCGCGTCAATGGCGATATACAGTGCAACTATGCCAAAAAACCGCCAATTTTTAGTCCGATTTTACTCGTCAGGATGGACGGTGACCCCCCATTTTCTTTACATATTTTGAAAGCTGATGAGTTGTACATGTCATTTCATGGGGTGGCAATGCTGGCAAAATGATTAAAAGATATCTAATTTCTTAATAAAGTAAAAAAAGTAAATTTTCAAAATGACGTCATCAAATTTCAAGTTTACGCGAGCGTATCTCACTTATCCTTGGCCAATTTTCACCCAGATTTCAATATGTTGTAGCTTATTAAATGTTCTTTCATTAACATCTAACAGTATTTTGATTAGATGACAGCGTCACCTCGTAAAAATGGATTGAAAGTAATCTTGTCAAATTTGACCAGTTTACGTGTTATCTCTATGGGAGTGCAGTTTTTCTGGAAATGAAAATTGACATGACTATCTTTATCGAGCACTAGCTCACTTATGCTTCGGTGAATTTCTCCCAGATTTTAGTATGTTGTAGCTGAGACTTTGTGCTATCGTAAGTGTGCCCTTCATTTTTTCATATGATGTCTGCATCACGTCAAAAAACTTGGTTGAAATTAAAGCTTATCTTCGATGTATTGAAATATTTCTTTCTTTCTGCAACTTTCTTTGCAATAACTCAAGAAAAACATGTTATCACCCCCATATTTTGCACATGTTTAGTTCATGTCACGTACATTATTTGATAAAATAACAACTACTTGATAAGACGCCATCTTGGGTATGTAAATTAGGGTCAAAGGTCATAAATGGTTCATCCTGTATCTAAGTGAATACATGTTCTATCTCTCCCATATTTTGCACACGCAAAGATCATGATACAAGAATCATTTCACAAAATAATCACTCTTTGCTCAGATGCCATCTTGTCTGTGCAAAGTGGGGTCAAAAGGTCATATGTACTTCTTTCTGTTTCTTCGTTATGATGTGTTATCTCTATGGGAGGGAATTTTTCTAGATGTGAAAATTGACATGATTGTCTTTATCGAGCACTAGCTCACTTACCCTTCGGTGAATTTTTCTCAGATTTTAATATGTTGTAACTGAGACTTTGCGCTATCTTTGAGTGCCCTTTGTTTTTTCATGTGATGTCGGAATAATGTTAAAATACTTGGTTGAAATTAAAGCTTATCTTGTTATCTTAAATTGACATGACTATCTTTATCGAGCACTAGCTCACTTATGCTTCGGTGAATTTCTCCCAGATTTTAGTATGTTGTAGCTGAGACTTTGTGCTATCGTAAGTGTGCCCTTCATTTTTTCATATGATGTCTGCATCACGTCAAAAAACTTGGTTGAAATTAAAGCTTATCTTCGATGTATTGAGATATTTCTATGTTACTGCAACTTTCTTTGCAATAACTCAAGAAAAAAAGCCCCTATCACCCCCATATTTTGCACATGTTTAGTGCATGTCACGTACATTATTTCATAAAATAACAACTACTTTATCGGACACCATCTTGGGTATGTAAATTAGGGTCAAAGGTCACAAATGTTTCATCCTGTATCTTGGTGAATACATGTCCTATCTTTCCCATATTTTGCACACGTATAGACGATGTCACAAGAATTATTTCACAAAATAACTACTTTTTCCTCAGATGCCATCTTGGGAGTGTAAATGTGGGTGAAAGGTCATATGTACTTGTTGCTGTATTTTCATTATAGTGTATACAGATTTGGTACCAAAGATGGCAGATATGACTCCCTTTTCTAAATGAGAATCCAAACATCACACGGCCAATGTCTCTCGATCAGGACTCGAATCCATGATAAAAAAAATCGGATCACCTTAATTTGTCAGTGATGACAAATTACAATCTCTAGTTATTTATTTTTCTTGCCAAATGGGACCCAATTTTCATATTTTCAGCTTGAAAACCCCGGCTGGATTTTTACCAAACTTGCCAGGTAGTGTCCCTCGGGGGATAGGACCTTAATTTGTACAAATGGGTACCACATCCCCTCCTCTTGGGTACCAAAGGTGCCCCAAAAGCCCCCAAACTTAATGTAATATTTAAAAGTCTTCTATTCTTGAACCAGAAGTGGTATGAGTTTATAGTTCTGCTATGAGTGAATACATTGGTGACTGTAGATGTATAAGTTCTTTCATGACAAATCCCCTCAGCACGGGGGGGGGGGGGGGGGGGGGGGGGGGCAAGTTGGGGCTCATTTCACATTTTTATGAACTTCTTTTCGAAAATGTGTGGTCAAATTTTCACTTTTCTTGGCAGGAATTGTTGCTAGGATGGTAGAATGTACTATGCCCCAATTCGAGAGGGTCCCAAGGGGCCAGAAACCCTAAATTACTGAGGTTTAGCATCATATTGATACTACATTGTAATGTACTTTATTTCTTGCTATGTGAAGTGTCATTGATTCTGCTTCCATCAGAGATTTTTTATTTTTTTTTTGATGATGATGATATTCAGGTTGTAAAAACCTGAAAGCAGCATGCTTGGCAAAGACAAGGAATGCCAGTGCCTTAATGAGCAACTTCAAGAAATTGAATAATTCATAACAAAATATAGGCCTATGGCTCAAGAGACACATTATCAGTAGTGACCAAAAGGTTTGATAAATTTGTGTCAGTTCATATGGAATTTCCTCAGCCCCCATAGATTGACTCAATGGCTCGAATTCACAAAGGTGGTAGAATTGAAACCATGGACAATTTGTATGGAGTGCCAAGTGTCGCATGGCCTATTTCATTTCTAAATCAGTCATTTCATCAATGAAATGATCATTTCATAAAGAAATGACAACGTTTCTTCGACAAAATTATTATTTCGTTAATGAAATGGTCACTTCGTCGACGAAATGATTGATTTCGTAATGAAATAGCCATCCGACACTTGGCACTCCATACAAATTGTCCATGGTTGAAACCGTGGTTTCAATTGTACCACCTTCATGAATTCGGGCCGTAGTAAATATATGTGTTGTTGACTGTTGGCTTTTCAAAATATATTTTTAATTTTTTTATTATTATTATCATTGTTTTTGAACAGGACATTACTAGGTACACTGTAATATCACAAGCAAAACAGCAACATTGTTCAGCAAGGTATTTTTAACCTCCCAAGTTGTCATCTGGAGTGGTGTTGTTTCCCATTCTCAGTGAGGAAGTGGCATCAATACAGGAAACATGAACTCACTGTTTTTCAAAGAGGGCCTTTACACAACCAAGTGCACATAGGTTGATTCTGGTTGTAACAGGTACAACATGTATGGTACATGCCCAGTGTGCATGTTGAGTGTGTCGGCAGTAGCAAATGCAGGTCTACATGTATGAACAGTGTAGGACCTAATGGCATAACATACCTTACACTGTAGGTGGTACAGTGTATACAATGTTTGTCTTCGAAATTAGTTTTTTGGTTACACTGTACAATGTAGAAATGTTTAATTTTCATGTACCTAATCTGCACTGTCCAGTCTTAGAAAGAAAGAAAGAAGGAAAGGAAAGAAGGAAAGGAAGAAAGAAAAGTCAAAACATTAGAACATTCATGACAAAGCATTTCAGTCATGCCCATTAGTCTGACCAAAGTACTTTTTAAAGTACATTTACTGTTTTGTATTCAGGAACTGAGGCCTTTTGGTAGGTGGGGTACATTTTCAGTTGGAAAATCGCTCCTGTCATGTGAAAATTTGCCACCCAGCAATATTTGTTTGCATCTTGATACTGGGATATCATTGAAGAAGTGAGCATTTGAATCTTCCAGATCAAGGTGATGATCTGTGTGTGTGTACTTTGGCCTATTAGTACAAATGTATGTGACTATAACAGTTTTAATGTCCAACTTTTGATCAATATGGTGTGCAAGTATGGTATAACTTTAAAAAAAAAAAATCATAACTTCCGGTAGGAGACTTACATGTAGTTGAAATATCCATTGAAAAATATAAACATTAAATGGTAATTCGCTACCTTTTTGATATTTTGCTCTTACATGTAAAAAAATCTTCTGGAACAAAGAAGTACAATTTGTAGATTTCATTGTGCACTCTCAAGAAATCTGTTTCCTTTTTGGTTATTGCCGAAAACAAGGAGATATCAATTGCTGCAAGAGATTTTTGTGCAATGAACATGTAATACGAGTGGTCTTGTGATGCCAAGTTTAAGTTTATCTGATCTGTAAATACATTTGTAGTTTGTGATATCTGTTTGCTTTGATTAATTTTATGTAATGTTTTTGTTTTATTTTACCTTTTTTTTTGGATGGTTTTTCATCGCCCGTAACCCACTGCTCATTGATTTATCTTTGGTGTAATCATGCACATGTCACACAACAACCAAAATTAACATTGGGTAACAGGTGGAGACCAGTACTCTTTCTGAGGACTTGATGATGTTGAGATCTAAGATAAACATGTGTGTTACTTGCAGCATTTCATTTCAGACCCTTCTCTTCCTCCTTCTCAAGTGAAATCTAAAGATAACATTGCATCAGGTAGAATTTGAAATTAAAGGTACACTAATATCTGTGGTCACCATCAAGGTTTGGCAGTGTCTGGGTGCCATGTACTGGTGCCATGTACTGGAAGGAGTGAATTTGGAGTGGCCAAGATAAGAGGAACCTTAATCCAATAACAGCACTCTACCGTCTGTGTGGTACATGGCATTTCACAGACAATATATGGAAATTGAGAGCCTGTTTTGATACATACATTGCATCTGTTGATCTTAAAATGCTTGAGTGAGTTAACGAACATTTTACAGAAGTCTAGCATGAGAGTATTGAAGGCATTCGTAATTAATAGTTATAAATGCATATTAAGAATGCTCTTTCATATTTGCCATAAAAAGTTTTGAATGCCATTGAACTTTTCTGTTTTATACTCATATAATTGATTTAGACATTTTGCATGACCTTGTACCTAAATGACCAGTAATTTTGATCCAAATGTCAATGTCCAGATGGAAGAAATATTTTTTTTTCTTTGAGATTGGGACTTGAGGATTTTTTTTTTTTTTTTTTTTTTTTGCTTTACCCACATGTTCTTTTTCTTTCTTGACTTGATTCTCATGCTTTCAGATCTTCAATTGTGACGAGTGGAGCACAATTTATACCACACCCTTCCCATCCCAAAGCTGCGTAAGTCAAATTTAGGGCATCTTGCGTGTTATGATCATTTTCATTTTTTTTTTTTTTTTGTTATGGATAAGGCATTGTCCGTGTATGTTTATAGTGTTCCTATGTTTTCAATTTGAGTTTGAAAGCGGTTTATCTTTTCATTTGTTGCACTGTGACCTTTGTGAATTGTTCATTTTGAGTTCAATGCATGTTTCTGCACCAAATGTGCATGCAGCATTACCAACATCATGCAAATGTACACTTCCCACCGACAAAAAAAAAAAAAATAAATAAATGAATAAATAAAAAACACACATTTATAGCATTTGGTCAGTTTCTTCCTCACATGCATTACTTATCAGGCTAAAATGTTTGAGATAGAATGGATATGACATAGTTTTTGAATGCATGGCAAAGAACAAACCTCATTGCTCCCATTTCTCATGTCTGCATCGTTCACCCTTTTTCCCCCACGTAAATCTTGGACATTCCAAGGGGAGAATTGTGCAATCTCTTCTTGTCTCCCAGATCCCTAAATCTCCCGAGTTCCTGGCATCACACAACTGGAGAAGAATACGCAATACTGTTTTCCAGCAAACAAGAAAGAAAGACAAAAGAAAAAGATGTTATTCTGGTCTTGTTTCAGTGTTTATAGATGTACCCATTACAACCTCTTCATGTGCATCTCAGCTACTTTCCGTACCCCTTTCTATATTTCCCATACAGTTGTAGCAAGGAGATGGTATGAATCTTTGTGACCTCTTTAACTTGCATCATAGTTGTGTCCACCTGGCATTCTATTATGAGAAAAAAAAAATTACCTCCCATTTCGTGATGTGGGATTTCTACAATCCTTGATACACAATTGGCTTTTATAGTCTATACCAATGTGTGTGTCATTTCATTTGTTTCTTGATATGTGTACATGATTAAAGATAAATAAAACACTGCTACAAAAATTCAAAAGCTTCACATTTTGCCAAGTTGTTGCTGCAATGTTTTTAGTAGGGTACAAATCCTTGAACCCGCTTGCCAGACATAACCAGCATTTTTGTGTCTGTCAAGTAAAATGTGTAGGTACAGTGTACCTGGTGAACAATGCTATTGGCAGGTAGTATATGGGGGTGGGAATGAAAATGAATAGAGAAATACCTTAACATCAAAATGAAGAAATTTTTGTTCATTTTATTAAATGTTAAACATTTGACTCAAAGGCTGATGAAAATGCATTTGATATGGGAATAGGTTACAACTTTGTACCTTTAGATTCCTGAACTCTAGTTTTTCTGTGATAAACTTTAGTGTTACTCTTTACTTTTATTAGTAGTAAAGTGATTACATTAGAAGTTATAATAATAATGATTCTATCATGATAAGCATTATCTTAATTATGCACATAATATATTTATATATGGGGGGTGCACAAGATCTCTATATAGCCAAATGTTAGTAGTATATATTATTAGTAGTACAACTGTTATCTTTTCTTTTTTTTCTTTTCTTAATCATGGTGATGTGGGAGTGATTGAGGCCAAAAGGTGATGGTAATAGTACTCACTGCACATGTAGAAGTGGTTGTGGAGGGATGGTAGAACTGCTTAATACAGAATAGGCCCTCAGTTAATTGTGCTCATTCCACTCTGTCGCAGCTGAAGCTCTGTATAAGAAAGCCAACATAACTAAAAACAATAGAACTGTCAATTACCAAATTATGATATTTATTGACATTTCCAGTTACCCTTGACATACCCAATCATTTAGTTGAACTTGCCAAACCTCTTTATCAGCATTCAGTAATCCATTCAAACTTGACCGTCAGTTATATACACTATATACAAGTAAGGAAGCCCACTCAGGTGTGGCAGCATTGTGCCTCAGTCCATTGGGAAGGCCATCATTGCACGGTACAGATTAGGGGGATTAGTTAATCTCCATTCATTCGCAATTAGTTTCAAGACATCTGTGCACAATCGACAAAGAAAGCACTCCAGCGTGGAAAGCACAGTAAGGGTTAAAAAGGGAGGTAAAACTTTTTGGCTGTTTTCAGAGAATGAAATACAAATTTGTACACAACTGTATAGCAAATTGTTGTTTTAATAGCTAGACTGATGGGGTGAGGGGGGGGGGGGGATGATACATGTGTTTAGTTGTAGATAGGCACTGTTAATGCAAAAATAGGACATGATATATGCAATCGACACATTATTCATGCATAGCATGTACATATGTATCCATACTAGATGGACACACCAGATATTTCTAGGTGGTTTATTTTTTTTCCCTTTTTACTATGTTTGTTTAAATCTACAAGTGGATGGGCATAACAATAACTTCTGTGCACATCTTATGCTACAAAAATTTCCAAATCCAACACTCTTCCTACAATGTATGTTGCTGATCACGCAAACCACACGCTGTGTGTTAATGCGTGATACAAGTACATGTAGCACCTCATTTGGGTGTGGTAATGTAAAAAAAGAAAAAAGGATTATAAAAAAGAAATTCCACAATCATGTAATTACAGTGTATCTGTATAGCAAATTCCTAATTATGTTTTTCAATAAGTGTGTGTTAAAATTAAATGGATTGCAAAGAGAATACAAAAGATGTATGATTATTGTGGCAAGGGTTGTGCTGCATCGGGCTTTTTCTTTATGTTCATCACGCAAAATCTTGATAATGACTTATAATATTTATCCTGCACTTGAGACAAGTGTCATTGTGACGTATTGCGATATAGGATGCACATTTGAAAATGCATTCATCATAGATCCTGCACATTCTGTTTCACTTGGAAGACGTGTCATTGAATTGCTCATTCCCTTCCAGTTATACCTTGCAGTCTGAATATTTATTTAAAAGAGAAAAATTTCATCATGAAAAAAAAAAAAATCTACCCAGTGAGCTTACTCTTCCACTTCATTCCTGTTCCTACACTCTTAAAGGGAAGATAAACCCCAGAGCAATGTGGATTGAGTGAAAGCAGCAACATTAGTAGAACACATCAGTGAAAGTTTGAAGAAAATCGGACAATCGATGCAAAAGTTATGCATTTTTAAAGTTTTGGTGTTGGAACCGCTGGATGAGGAGACTACTAGAGGTTATGACGTATGAGTGGACAACAATACCAAGAAAATACTACAAAAATCCATTTTTCATGAAAATTACAAATTCCATCAACTTGATATTGACATATGTTAAGGGTAGCAATTATTCCCCTGCTTTTCTGAAAGCGGTTGGTCCATTGCTCTTTCGTAATTCTAGAAAAGCGAATTTTTGTTGAATTTCCTTTATATTTTCTTTGTATTGTTGTCCACTCATACGTCATATCCTCTAGTAGTCTCCTCATCCAGCGGTTCCAACACCAAAACTTTAAAAATTCATAACTTTTGCATCGATTGTCCGATTTTCCTCAAACTTTCATTGATGTGTTCTACTAATGTTGCTGCTTTCACTCAATCCACATTGCTCTTTGGGTTTACCTTCCCTTTAAGTACCACTATACATACAATGTACTTGTACATGTGCCCAGTTATAGTGTATTATTTAGAGGTGAGCTTGTGTTGTTCATTGTCTAACCCTTTAGGATCATTCTAGTGTTGCCCTTTGTTCATTTGTGTATAGTTTGAAAGATATGCTTTGTTCTTCAATCTGTACTATAACACGATTATGTCTATTTACCTTTCCCTTGTGTTATACAACTGTACACCTGCTGTAAAAGTAAGGCCTTTCAAGTTGATCATAAGCAATTTACAGTTTATGTTCAATGGTTAAAAAAATGTTAGTGTTTCTTATTATGATGGGATTTGGAAATATTAGAGAGAGAGAGAGAAAATGTTTGTCTTATGTGTGTATACATGCCTATATTGTATAGTATGTGAGTATACTGGTAGTATGTGTGTTTGGGAATGTGTGATGAGGCATGCTCTTGTGTCTATGTTTGTGCCTGCCTTAAATATCTGTGTAGGGGCATCTGTAGTCGTGGATATTGCGAAGAGCACTCTGTTTGAATAATTAAGATGTATACATTCATAATTCCAGTCAGTTGTCACTGATAATTTGTCATCCAATACACATGAAATTAGGCAGGAGTTTTCAGTAGGGACTTATACATTTGACAGTGGATATAGTTGTAACCATTACTCTTTCTGATACTAAGGTATAGCTACATTGTATGATAATCCCAACATGATATGACCTACTAACCATTTATGTTTTATAAATATCCTTGTCATCATACAAGTTTTTTTTTTTTTACTGATTACAATGTACATTGAAAGATAAAGTTTATTTCTTTCTATGCCCCTGTTTGTCATAAGAGTTTAAAGGTCATCTAATGAATGTTCATGTAGCTGTACCAAGCTACTGTCTTCCTGTAGAATCGGTACTGAACTGTCTTATAGAAAACATAAATTGTTGTGGGCCAGAAACACTCGTAATCAGGATGTCAACAATGTCGACTATCGGGACATGAAGGCATCAGGAAATTAACTGAAAAGTACATTTGTACATTAAAAGGACAAGTTCACCTTCATTAACATAAGGATTGAGAGAATGTAGCAATATTAGTAGAACACATCATTGAAAGTTTGAGGAAAATCAGACAATCCGTTCAAAAGTTATGAATTTTTGAATTTTTGTGCAGTCATCGCTGTGTATGATGTCACATGTGTACAACAATATAAGGAAAATATAAAGAGAATTTCACAAAATTTCATCTTTTGAAAAAGTACACATTCTCTTGACTCGTTACTGACATATGTAATGGGAAATATTATTCCCATTGCCTTTAGAAAGAGGCAAGTCAAGTGCTCTTTTATTATGCGAAAAAAGTGAAAGTATGTTGAATTTTCTTTACATTTTCTTTATACTATTGTACTCATATGACATCACGAGCCTTAGTAGTCTCCTCATCCAGCGGTTCCAACACAAAAATTTTTAAAATTCATAACTTCTGCATCGATTGTCCAATTTTCCTCAAACTTTCACTGATGTGTTCTACTAATATTGCTGCATTATCTCAATCCTTACGTCAATGAAGGTGAACTTGTCCTTTAAGTCACAAGGTATTACATGTAGTTGCTTTGTCATATTGGGGAACCTGTCGGGGCCAAGTGATGATGAACTCCCAGTGGTTGGATAACAATACCGAAAGTCCTACATGCATAGGCAAAATGCCTGCTTTTGGTCCCCTGGTTTGCCTTCCATCCACTAGCTTCCAGCCTGGCAGGAGCACCTTAATAAACTGATATACCAGGTGAAGGTCACTTCACATGGGGCAGACTACCCACCCAATTCTTTTGCTGAAAGTAATGGATACGTGCTTGATGATGAATACTGACTGCTCAGTAGTGTCTGGACTGGTTTCTTGGAAGAAATAAAGATATTCAGGCTTCAAAATCCAGCCTTTGAAGTAGGTAGGGGTACTAAAGAAAATACAAACAACCAACCAAACCATAAAAACAACAGCAGCCCCCAAACAAAAACAAAAATAACCATAAAAACAACAGCAGCCCCCAAACAAAAACAAAACAAAAACAAAAACAAAAACAGAACCCAAACAAAACATGTCCTTGACTCAGGCCAAAATTTTTCTCTGCTACTGTCATCAAAACTGGAAGAAACTGGATTTCATAGTGGACTAAACTTTTTTTTTTTTTTATTTCTCCCTACTTATGAAGATGTGCAGGTTTGTGTAGGATGCGTAGGCCTACAGAGAAGACGGTAATGTCTTTAGAGCTTGGCCTATTCTTCCCTATGATTTCAATCAAGGCTTCATACTCAAGTTGTGTGTATGTTTTTTGTTTGTTTGTTGTTGTTTTTTGCAGTAAGATTAGGCACTAAATGGTGCTGTGTATTTTAAGGAACAACCATAGTCATTAAATTTACTCAGGTAGGAATAATTATGAGTATTAACTTTGGAATGTTTGCTCAATTTTAGTCCCTTCAGACTTCCAAAACGAGGAAAGACAGTGTAGTAATCTGTGGTATCCACATTTGCCACTTGGGAGAGAAGTTGTTTTCATTGACTCTCTTGTTGATTTCCAAGAACTGGAGACAAGAACTCCGCACATGTCATCATGGGTCTGTGTTCATTTTTTGTGTAATGACTTCACTATTCTAGTGAAGACATGTGGAATCGCTGAAGACACGTGGAATCGCTGTTGACATTGATGTTTACCTAGCTTAAACAATGCTGTCGCTGTTAATCACTCTAGTCATTGAGAAATATAAAAGATCAGAGCACCACATCATATTTTGTTGCTAGTTTGTTGGATCCTACTTGATCACAGCAGCAGTGAATTATTGATAGAAGCTGTACAGTGGTGAATATGACATTAACAGACATTAGTCTGAAACCACGTCTGTGATTTGCACTTAGAGAAGATATCATCCCATAGTCTGTTTGTAAATTCTGCTCTGTTTATGTAATTCATAAAAAAAAAGGGAAAAAAATAGCAGGGGGGAAAATGAAGAATAACAGTAAAAATCTGATACACAGTACGTCAGTGGATACTTGTACAACATACATAGTACATGTGTGTGGGTTGACAAACAAGCAGATCATGTATCATTTATTTGATGCGTTTAGTTACAAGGTCAAGTAGGATGTAGGGCTATACATACTAGCTGCTGGTTCATCACGGTAACCCTGTTGTGAAACAGAAAGTGAATTTTAACCCCCATCACAGGAGGATGAGAACCCTGTGTACAGGATCCTATCCTTGCCACAGATGCCTCTTTGGTACCCCCCACTCCCTAACCCCAGTCACATTGTGTCACACAACACATACACGTACCGGTATACACACACACACACACACACACACACACACATGGTTCTGCATGGCTGAGGTGGGTATGTCAGGGCTGCTGCGGATACATCCATGACTGCTGAATGCCAAACAGATGTGGAACTTGCATGCAAACTGCATGAAGGCATGTGGCCTACCTGACTTGGTGTGGATGTTCCATGTCATGGCATTCCATGTTTGCCATCTTTCACAGCTGTTTCTCACATGGTGCCCATTTGCGGTGGTACTCTCTGAGGCTGTACTTAGTGCACCACCAGAAAGCATTGTACACCTGTCGTCCAGCTTGAGCCATATTTGGGAGCGGACAAGCTTGTGCCCACATTTGTCTTCATATTAGACCGTTTCTGTGATGCATTACGATTCATAGGTGTTTCTTTTCCTACAGCCTAGTAACGAACCATTTTATCCACCTGCTCCTGTCCACTTAAGTTTCATATGCAGGAACTCACCTAGCATTCATTAGTGGTTGCTAGGTAGGACAAGCCTCTGGCCAGATTTGGATTTTTGTGAACACGGCTTGTATAGAATTTGAAAAAAAGTCACAGAAACGTCTCTTGCATGTGTACGATAGAAAATGAAATTTGAAGAGAAATGACATGTAAGTCCGCAACTCAATACACGGTTTAGATACTGTGTGTTGTGCGTGTTCATTCAAGTTTTGATATTTCACTATGTAGGGCCTACAATGTACAGTGTATATCCACAAATGTAGGTACGGCAGTAGTACATCATTGAGCTTTCTCGTGCACACCCAAAAATAATTGTGTAATTGTATCAACGAGCATGATAACACAACATGATTACCATTTCTCCTCCATTGTTCACAATGAACAGAATACACATGTAAGTGTATCCATGTTATTGTTTTGATACCCAAATGCACACACCCACATGCATCACCCACACTGTAGTGTGTGCACATACATGGTAATCAGAGAAGCCAGTATTGACTTTGAATATGGTATTGGTGTATATATAAAGTATATTGCATCTTGGCTAATGTTTGATAAGAAGCAGATGAAGTGTATTTTCTCAAGAGAGCATCTTCTCTCAAACACCTGTCTTCCAGTTCGATAGTTGATCCTCCAGGAAACAGTTGTAGCAACGAGTATTGTAAGGAATGCATGCACATGATTGCTTTTTGTATTGCACATTGTAAATTATTTATTCACGAGTTTTGATAAAAAAATTTAGTATGCACTATGAGCACTTACAATCTGCAAGCTTCGATACCAGAGTAGCATCCACACATGTATCACATTTACATCAGTGCATTTTAGGTCTGGTCGATGAATTGTACTGATATACTTTGTATGAGTATCCTATGAAGGAATATTTAAGATTTATGATCAGTTTTTACACTTTCGGTAAAAGGTATTTGTGATATATGTCTGAGATGTACAGTAAGTATTACTTTGCATTACAATTTGGTATGGATGCCTTTGCACAAGAAGTATTCTCTGTATTAATTGTCAAGGGCATCTTGGCTGCCGGCTCAGCAGCATCATGCATATATATTTACTACCTGGTATCATTCATTTAATCAATGTCAACTTTTAAAAGTAGTTTGTAGCTTGAAATTTGTCAGCGATATTAAGATTCTAATGTCCCTTTATACCATTCTCCATTTCATTTTCCTTTCCCAACCAGGTCACTTGATGGCAGGCTCCAGGTGTCGCACCGAAAGGGGCTTCCCCACGTCATCTACTGCAGACTGTGGCGGTGGCCCGACCTGCAGAGCCACCATGAGCTGAAGGCCCTGGAGAACTGCGAGTATGCATTCCACCTGAAGAGGGAGGAGGTCTGCGTCAACCCGTACCACTACGCTCGGGTGGAGACCCCAGGTACGACAACAACTGCCATGCTCAGTGAAATGACATTGTCCAAGATTGGCTTTTTGTTTTGTTTTATTTTGTTTTATTTTGTTTTTTGCGCCATAGCTGATGTCATCGAATTTGAACCACCAAGTTCAAGGTAAAATCTTAGCATTCACGCACACACACACACACACACACACACACACACACACACACAAAATACAAATCATATCAACCATGGACAGTCATGAGAAGGTAACAAAGAGTAAGAGAATTGGATGTTTCCAGAACATGGTCTCTCTTTTGACATAAATATTGCTCGCAAAGTCTAAATGAATGCACCTGAATACATGTGTCCTTTCTCTCGAAAAGAAATGAAACATAAAGTCTACAAGAAAGTGGCATTTGTGGATGGGAGTGGTCTAATGCTTGGAAGTGGAGAATGATGTTATGGTTTGCCGAGACTGAACTCATCCCTGCTGTCCCTGTTCCCAATTATGGTTGGGTCTACCTGCCTTCTTAAATGGAGGCAGCCTCTTTGATCCACTGGGAGCACCTTGAAGCATCTGATACTGCTCTGATGATGTTCACCTGCCACTGGTCAGTGGTGGTTTGAGCTGTTCTTTTCTCAAGCCTTTGTACAATTGTACTCATTGTCATGAAGAGCCATCTAATGGTTTCAAAAAGGTAATGAGCAGCTCAGTACTGTACTGTCAGTATTACACTCATCCATCGTTCTCTGAGCAGCGATATCAATCATGACATCCATGCTGGTGAGATTTTGACGATGCTCGATGTCGGAGAGCTTGGCAAGCTTTTCAGACAAAGCCTATGGACATACAGTATAATATCAGAGAGCTGCCAAACGGGTTTGTTGCAGAGAGTCTGCATTACACAGTTCAGCCTCTTCAACTCCGACCATCATGAAGTCACAAAGCTCTATGGCAGTGGTATGCATTGCAGGAATTGTTAATAGTACAGTCTGTTCCTTCCTTCCTTCCGCCCTAATATGGCACTTCATGTTTGTAAAGTGTCTTGTTTTGGTCACTCTGGTCACTGGGCTGACCGACTTCACCGTGTACCTTTAGTATTTCGTGCTGCACCAGGTTGGTTGTCATGATGTATTTTCTATCCATGATGTAAATTGAAGAGATTCTGAACAACTTACTGTACTTCTTCCCTCAGCAGAAAGAAATTGCTTCTTGTGAGACCTTTACCCATGGTCAGTTGGCTTCTTTACTGTAGTATTCTGATTGGTCATTACTGGTCAACCAATTTCATTGAATAAAATGTGATGGAAAAATATACCATTTTGTTGAGTAGTGAATTCATCATATATATGTGTTGGAATCTTAAGGCCAAACAAGAAGTTAACTGGTCGTAAAAATACAGTGTGCAGACTGTTTTATTGCCTCAAAGCCATGTTGATGATGTGTCATGTTAGGAATTCATTTCATGGCTGCAGACAAATTATCACATGGCTTTTGATATCCAGCAGGCTTTGTACTTGCCCTGTATTCAATAAACCATTGACCTATCCCTCCTCGTGTTTTGAAGGACTCGTTCTGTCACTTGACATTTGTGGGCAAGGTGCATTGTAAATTACATGAACAGAGCATCTTTGGATTTATTTCTTGTTCTGATAAGTTTTCTAAATTTAGAGCTATCTCCATCACTTGCTTAAAAGAGGAAAGACTTCTGTTTTGTGTTTCCTGGTTGGCTTGCTGCTCAGGCCTGTACGCATCTCAAAATTCCTGTTTTGGTTGCCATTTGATAGTTGCCGAGCGAAAGATCCTTGGCAACAGGTCACAGTTAATGCCCAACAAAAGATAAGATGATCCAGCTATTGTGTGGTTGTCAAATCAATTAAGGAAAGCTGTCACAACAAGTTTGGCAGGGGCATAGCTGAGCAAATATTTGTCAGGTGCAAATGGCCAGATCATTCGCGGGGCGAATGTCCCCTTATTTTATACTGGTGGCATTTACTGCTGACAACTACGCAATTAGCAGTGACTCATTGCAGTTGACTGTAGAAAAGCAGGAAAAAAAATTGGTGGCATGCACTCGATATTTTGGGCTGAATGACGGCAAAAGAAGGAGATGTGATAACTGTTTGACATGACAATGATGACGGAGAGGCGAGTTTGAGAAGTATGCAGTGCCAAGGAAGCCGATGCTAATGCTGCTACTCCTTTAGTATTACACCTGCTTACCAATTGCTGGATAACAGGAAATTTCATTTCCCTCCCCCCATCACTACCCCATCCCAACTACTCGGAGGAGTTGAAGAGTTTTCAGTGTCCATATTTACTCTCTTCTTTCATCACTTCACTGGATATTTGTGACTAAGTATTACAAGGTATACTTAGAGCTGTGGTAATTATGCTGTGTGTGTCTGTTTCTTTGTGAGTGTGTATTTTTTTTTCAAACAATATATCTAAATGATGAAGCAGATGGATACCAAGTTTGTTTGGATTGTTTAATTGTGATCATGTATCAATTAACCTTTATGATGATTTCATTTTAAGATTGAATTGAATTGAATTGATTGTTTTATTGTCCACAATGCGAATGTGGAAATGCGCCTTCCACCAGCGTTACATACAAAAGATACAGATAACAATTGTTCGTTAACCAACATAAACGTCACAGATTACGAATAACATGAAACATAAATGTTTTGCAATACTTGTTGCAGAAAAATAAAAATAATAACAAAATCTACTGCCACTTGGAGAAATTTCAACAAAAATACCACAAACGTGAAGAGACGAAAAGGCTGGTGGTGGTCGCCCGCTGAGCAGCAACAAATAAGCTGTGCACAGTATTCTCAGTGTGTACAAATACACCAACGAATCACATGAAAAATAAACTTGGATAAGCAAGGTATATGTTATCATGTTATCCCTCATCTTACAAAATAAAAGTTACATTCAAAGGCTAGCAGAGGGAGAGGGATTTCTTTTCCCCTGCAAGTATCTCCAGAGTACACTTCATCTATAAAATATATGTCTATATGTTGCACACATTTTATCGCTTGAATCCTCATGAGAGTGTAATATAAAGTACAAAATAAATGCACAATTTAAGCTTTTTTTAAAAAAAAGTAATATGATACTAGTTTTAAAAACACTTAACTTTGTTCAAAGTGCAAATTTATGCAGGTGTTGTCAAAATTTGACGGAATTTCTCAATGTAAACTGTAATAGTTGAATTCCCCTATCGAACATCACCTTGCCTTATAGTGAAATATGCATGGCAAGAGATTGGACTCTCGTAAATGTAAGAGGATTCTTTGGTAGGAAGCTCTAGCTCCTAATGCATCAGAGTTTAGTTTATGAAACAAAATTGTCGTAAAGAACTTCTTCATGCAAACCGTAAGAACTTCTTGTTTAATGGTAGCATGAAACAGTCTCGGCATACAGTCTTATTATTTTTCAAATCTAGTCTTAAGTAAAGAAAGAGGTTTTTCATTATTCTCCAGGTGTATATTAAGCTTTCTTTCTTCACTGTCAGCTACTAGTCTGTAATATAGCTTTTGTTGCTATTTCTTACTGAAACTGAAAAAAAAAAACACCCAAAAAAGACATGAACACCAAAACCTGCCCTGTATGTGTTTCTATCATCCAGGATGGAGCTATTGACTATAAATGTCATTTGTGTAACTGTAGACTTCCCTCTGCACACAATCACAGCTCTTTCTCCTGCCTCCCGTAGTGGTCAGAGTGTAGGTTTCTCAACAACAGGAAGTAGCGAATTATGCTCTAATCACAGAATGTGCAGGAATTATCAAATTTTGGATAGGGGAATGCTTCCGAACATCATAATTTCTTTAGAATCAGGAAGTGACCAGATTGTGTCAACAAGAAGGTTGTCTCTCTTTCTTGTTTTCTTTTGTTGTTGTTGTTGTTTTTGGTCCATCATTTAGCTCTGTGCCTCTGAAATTGAGATGTTTGGTTGATAATTTACCTTTCAAGAGGATGTGATGGAGCTTGGGAAAGGTTACCAGGTTATCAGACTTTGATAAAAGTCCCCACAGAGAATAAATTCTAGCACATGACTTTCAGCATGCTGGCATGAAGTTTGCATTGTGCATCCAGATTGGTCATTCCGTGACGCAATTGAGTGAGGAGAAAAAAAAAAGTGAAGTGTGGCTACATCTATGTTCATAAGAGCTGGCAAAAGACTGCTGACAAATTGAAAGGAACCTGATATTTGTGCATTTCACGATTGGTAACAGTTCCTACTGTTATTGACCCTATGTTAGTGCAACTGCATTGCATCAACACTTGTTCTTGCAGTGTCAGTCAGGAATAATGATTGATGAATAATGATTGAGACCATCTCAATGTAGCTTAAAGGTGCATGGTCTCGGTGTTGTAGTCAAATGCGTACGCGGGCGCACGGCGCAAGTTTCCTATAGAGACATATGCTATCAACTCCTCTTTATACATACAATGTACGCTACACACATTTACATTTATATTTATCATCACATCTAATCGATCAAACCCTTATACTTATCTGAAAACTCACACATTGTATCGTAGCAGAGGAAGCTATGATCTGTGTACGTACTGAGTTGAATGCCAGGTACCTATGTTATGAAGGATGTGATTGTAGTGAGACCTTCAGTGTGTTGGCCTGCGTGCTGTTAATCGTATGTTTGTAAAAACTGATGATGATGAGCTGAAGAAACTTTCTGCTCAGTGGTATGCCATATGCTCTGCAGCAGAGCAGAACTTAGTAAGATTTGTTGACCAATGTGTGATGATTTAACACCTTTTCTTGTTTTCCTGTTAACCCTCTGGTATTTTGTCACAGTGCTTCCCCCAGTGCTTGTTCCTAGGCAGACGGATGTGCCCACAGACCTTCCACGCCCGCTGCCAACTCTAGACGAACTCACCAACACAGTACCAGATAATGCCATCTACCAGGCCGGCATGGAGACCCAAAGTCCACACGTCCTCCCACCAGGTGAGCAGGTGTCAGGCACCCCTTGCCATTAAGATACCAATCAATCAATGAATCGCATTCGAGGTGCTTGGAAGGGATCACAGTTAGATGGGAGTCGGGCTCGTTGATACTCCACGCATTAATCACTGGGGTCACCGCAGTGTGCCTCGATAAATATTTGTGTCGGAAACATACTGTGCGGTGCACTCAAGATCGCCTGCTGTAAGCCAATGGGTAGCAGTCTGTTGCGAAACATGGGTTACCATTTCTTCAGGGAGAGCCAAAGTGAGGATGAGTTCATTGATTGAATGTGCTCAGGGAATGGGAAGAAGTGCTTGGTTTAAACCTTGAGGAAAGTCTGCAAGTACAAAGTTTTAAGCCCTGTGTGATAATTATGGTAACAGGCCTTGTAAAAAATGCTCTTTGCCAAAATGTCAAATGACTTTCACCAGTTCCATTAACCCCTCACATGCTCTACTTGTGCTATTTGCATAATAGTGGAACTCCATGAGCATGCTAGAGTTATTGTGTTTACCTGTTGATTTTTTGCCAACTTTGGGAACCAAAATTTGTGCCCAAGTTAAACTTTTCAGATTCTTCTTAAAAACACTGCAATTGATTTTTTTTTAAAACCAAACTTGGCAGGTAGCATCCCTAGGATGATAGAATATTTGTACAAATATGATAGAATATATATCTTTACATGTGGGTACCATGTCCCTATTTGGAACCCCAGAACCCCAAATTAGATAATCTTTTAAAAACCTTCCATAAAACCAGAAATACTCTGAGTAAAAGCAATGTACATTATTTATGGTACTTAAGGACCTGAACCAAATTGGAGGCCAGTTTTCACATTCTGATCTTCTTTTTGAAATACATGGTCAGATTTTCTACATATTTGGCAGGTATTATTGCTAGTGTGATAGAATACACACCATGCCTTTCTGGAGGTCCCCCAAAGCTCCTCAAGTTTGCCCTGTTCTCCTTGGGTAATAGTCTGCAAGAATGTAGGGAAGGTAAACTTGCAATATGCAGGTGAGCATTCCTCCCCAGGGTCTTGTTTTGTAAACCCATGTAAACATTTGTATCATATCACCTGGCTTTTGATAATGTTATCAGGGAAATTGAAGATCACCTGCATGCATTTATAAGAGAAATAGATGTGGAAGTGTGTGAAAAGTTGTGAGACTTGAGTATGGAAAGCTTTATTTGCTGTATGAAGATTTTATTTCATCAAGTGCCATAATGAGTGGTTAATCAAAGGAGCTCTCTCCACAGATAGTCCTTGAATTGTCTCATATGGTTACATGTTATTATTTATTCGACCAGGTAAAGAGCATAGGATACATATCACAAACATGATAAACATGAAACAAAAACCAGAGTAAACATTACAAAGAGATACACTCTACATGTAACATAAAATGAAAGAGGAATAGATGGTGACAAGATGTGGGTCAGGGCACACAAACGTAAAGACATTCAGTATTGCCCGTAGCATTGTGAACCCATACTTGTTGCCCCTGAGGAACATTGATAACCATTTACAGACTTTATGTATCCAGATCAAATTTCAAATATTCTACCGTTAACAGGTAAACATTGCTGACCTATGTGTACTGCAAATCATATGGATTTAAAAGCAGGCAAAAAGCAGGCAAAAGCAGGATGTTTGGATGTTTGCTGGTGATTAATTCATCCCTGGTTATCAGAGGGAGGCAAGGGTAAAATTGTTCTACATTTCTGTTCTTCTGTTGATGCATGTCCTACTTTTATCCAGTCTTGGATCATTATTCCTCCCCCCCCCCCCCCCCACCTCTCTCTTCAAAGTCTACAAGATGTCCTATTCAAACTCTTTGTAACTATCCAGGGCAACATGACAAATGTGAGCTAGCTTATTGTGCCCATGTGAGGGCCAGATCCTTAAAGCATCTCTCTTTATGCAAACAAAGATGTTATATCACTGTCTATGAGCACTGGGCAGCTGTTATTGTGTTATTTACGAACATCTAAATGCACTTTACAAAGGATAGGCATCAACACTCCCACTCAGTTTATCCAGCTCATATAAAGTCTAAGGTTGTCTTGCCTAACACTAGCAGACTGTAGATGTTTTTCTTGTTTCTTGAGTGATATAAATTCCATAAAGTTAACATAAAACTTTGATGGTGTAAAAACTTTTTGGGAGAGACACTGTCCTAGATTTGCATTGAAATTGATACCTTTAACCCTATATCTGTCACATACGCCGTAGCCAGAGTGCTCAGGCATTTTGCAGTGCACAGACACAAGATTGTTGATGGCCATTTCTGATTATTATTATTGACATTAATGTGTCATGTTATACATCATTTGAAAGCTTATGGTCTAAACTTTCATTTTCCATGATAATCTGAGTGAGGGCGCACTTCAATTTCAAGTAGGACGCCCTCTTATGTCACATAATTATCAATGTAGACTTATTTTTACATGTTACCACCTCATTTTTCCACACAACATGAGCTTGCATCACAAAAAGGTCTCATAGATGTTGTAGAGAATTTATTCAGCTTTCAGATGGTATGATTTTTTCATCAATAGCATCAGTACTTTTCATTTTATGAACAAAAGTCTGTGGCAATTACAACCTAGATTTCACACATTTCGTGTAATTTCTGATTTTGTGAGTGATGTTGGCCTGAAAGTAGACAAAGCGTGTTTGTATCTTGTCAAGCTGAAAATATAAATTGAATTGTGCTTTTTCCTTTCAAATTTATATTAATCTTGTCCTATGATAATGCCATAATGATAAGATAATCTAAGGATAAAAAATGTTATTGAAAATATTCAGACGTTGGAGTGTCCATGCATTCCAGTTGATCATCATATGCTAGTCTACGACTTTCTGCACTTTCTTTATTGAAACAGAATTAACTATCACAGCAGTCATTTTCTTTATGATAAACCTGCATTGAACTGAAGTTTCGCATAGTGACGGTTTCATCATGTAATAATAATAAACAGTCAAACATAACCCCAACATCAAGACTGTACAGCTTCAGGCCGCCAGCAGGAAGCTACTGTAACCCTATTGCTCCTTACACCTGCCCCGCTGGCCCCGGCTAACTAGAGACCCATTGCACTGCTGTTAGTGCTGAGTAAACAGTTGCAACTCCTGCACTGAATGTGCAGTGTTCATCTATTCTTCAGATCATTTATGAGGCTGATATTACTGAAACTATACCCCTTCACAGAATTCAGAGATGTTGAAATCCCTAATCTGAATGTTTTCACTTCATGTTTTACTATTTTGACTTAGATAAAATAGATGAAAATTGACCCACGTGTACGATCTTTTCATCGCTCGCGGCGATCTCTATTACAGTCCCACATATACAGATTTGTGTAAGTTCTCCACACATGGCAAAACTGTACACAATACATTGCAGTCTGAATGCAAATGAACATGGGCGGGGCCACCACAATTTCTTGGACTTTGAGAAAGCTTTCCTGATTGGTTAAAGGTGGGGAAGCTTTTTTCACGCTGGAAATCATTTCCTTACACTGTCAGCCAATCACAAATGAGTTTATGGAGTGGTAGTGTCATAGCCTTTGAAGTAATCTGTCAATCAAAATAGGGCCGATAATATCGGCCGAAGCATTTCTATTGCAGTTTTTGGGCCGATTTAATCGGCCCGTGACAGAGATAGGGTTAAGATTCTTTCCATTATAGATGTAATGGTCTGAATTATGTAGGGCAGCAAGAAATACTCCTGAAAAAATGAAGTTGCAAGCCATGTTTGGCTTTTCTTTTTCTTTTTTTTTTTTGGTAAAAACCACAGATATGTTGTGACCGTCTATTGAACTTCTTTTAAAATCTAGATTACTGCTACTAATGGTAAACGTGACATATTTCGGGACGGGGGTGAAAAGAATTAAAAATGGAGAAATCTGGCTTGGACATAAATTTGACTGCTATTAACTTTGATATGGTTCAGTTTGACTAAAGTTTATCCTCAAATCCTCTAAAATAATGGCAAGACTGGCATTTGATTGCAACAAATTTGTTTTCAATCAGAGGAAAAGGAAAATTGTATTTTGCAGCTGAATGATTTCCAAAGCGCAAAATTGTTTCATGCATGTAGATTACTTTCGAGACATGAACTTAAACGAGGCATTTTGGGGGAAAATGCCTCTGCGGTACATGTGCTTATGATGCAAATCCTGTAATTATTACTCAATCCCCCCAAATTTAGAAGACAGAATTCAAATCTCGGTGCCGCAGATCATTCTGGCATTGAGTCGTCGTCAAGGATAGATAGGACACACTTCATGGCAAGTGTCTTCAGATATGTGAATTTTGAAAGGGGGTTGAAATACTGTATGGAAGAAAGAATAGCTCACCTCCTGTCTTTTTCTGTTCTCAGAAATGTGCCATAAGAGAAGGAAAACAACTGAATTGTTCACAAATAAAGTTGTACAGGTGCAGTAATTACAGAAGTCGTTCCCCTAAATCTTGACAACTTGAAAAGTATGCATAACAGTAAGCTCTTTAGCAGTGCCTTGGAGGTTCATGCTTGGTGAATGGGGGAAAAAAAAATGTAATTACAAACTAAAGCTCCAAATTTTGTAGACATGCTTATCAGATGATGTATATACTACAATTTTTCACATATTGAACCAATGCATACTGGCACAAATTGTTTAAATTCTGAATTATCAATCACGGCAGGGAAGGTTGCGAGCGTGTGAATGTCATTACAATGTAAATTAGCTCCAGGCAGAAGTCGTCACATTGGTAGCAGTATTTGAAGTGTGTAGTGCGGATGTTTCTATTCCGTTAAATATTTTACGAATGAAAGATTTAGTTTTGGACAAAGATGCTATTGATCTGATTACTCTCATTGGGGCATAACTTGTATCGTTGTCATGTCACCATCTGACAGTATCAGTTTCAGGGATTTCATCAAGAAGAAAAAAAATTACACACACACACACACACACACACACAAAAAGGTTTAAAGTGCGGTTACTTTGATTCTAGCTTAGCCCAGATTTGGTTGGCTAGCCCTGTATTCCATATTTGCTGCAATATTTGGGGCTTCCTTATCAGATCAAGGACAAGGAGAGAAAAACGGAATGCAGATTGCCCCGGAATGCTGTGATGTTAAGCGCTGCAATGTTTATCACAACCCTCGTCATTATCTTGTCATTGATCTTGATATCATTGTCAGAATGGTTTAGTCGGCATTGTGTTGTAATATTCATGAAATGAAAATGATGGAAGCCAAATTTGAGGTTTTGCAAAAAACATGATACACCTGAAGTTGATGCTTCAAGCTTCTGCTAACTGTGTATGACCTTAGCTATATTTAAGTAATGCTGATGGATGTTGGTACTTGTGACTTGACTGGCTTCTGGGCTTTGTGGATTTTACTTTGAACAGATAGAGATTTAGCTGAGTGCTCTTTTGCTAACTAGTTGTGACAGTGGAACGTGCCTAGTTGATTGCCCGCCCTCTAAGTCAGCGCCGGAGACGTCGAGCTGTAGAACGTTGTCGCCTGCCATCTGTCAAAAATCACAGCAAAATACTCATTTGTTGGAGAATATCCAGGGTAGTGGAATGAGAGCATGTGTGTGTGTGTGTGTGTGTGTGTGTGTGTGTAGACCTTGAATAATGGAAACTAGAGTGTAGGAAACAAAGAGGGGATATATATCATAGGATGTATGGGAAATGAAGGACAACAACATTGTGATCAAGACTTGTTTTTGTGCAAACTGCATGCAAACAGGAATAGCCTTATCAGTACGAAAAAAGAAGGAAAAAAAAACTTTGTGTGATTAACTAAACAAGAGTTGTTCTAATTATACATCCCATGCAATGAATCCAATTACATATCCTCCTCTCCCCCCCCCCCCCACACACACACAGTTACAACTTGTATTAATATATATATATATATATATATATATATATATATATATATAATAGGGAAAAAAAAATATTTCAGTTGAAAACAAAGCACATTTCCATTTTGCAGTTTTTCAAAAAGCCATGTATCATATCTCATTTTTTTTTTTTTTTTACCATGAGACTTTACAATGTTGATGCGATATTTGTTATGCATCATGTTTATAGGCATACAATGTATATGAGACAATTCGTGCCATGGGTTCTGTGATATCAACAGCTGCCTCATCATGTATCGGAGTAGATGAATTTACTACGATTCCATTTGTCATTTGGCCGTTTGGAGTTCATACTCTTGTATGCCACATGGCCAGTGTCATTACCCTCCAGCAACAGACAGTGGCAGAACTAGGTCTAAAGAAAGATTCATTTAAAGTAGGATTGTTTGGGAGATGACTGGATGTTGCCATTATATTTGTTGTCTCATAGTATGAAATTGACAAAAAAAAAATTGAAATTTTGAGTAAACAATTTTCAAACAGTTTTTATTCATTCATTCATTCACTCACTCACTCACTCACTCTTTCTTTCTTTCTTTTTTTTCTTTCTTTCTTTCTTTCTTTCTTTCTTTCTTTCTTTCTTTCTTTCTTTCTTTCTTTCTTTCTTTCATTCATTCATTCATTTTTAAAGTCCCATGGATCCAATTTGCTCAGTTAAATGCCTGTAGTGTAATGGTCTGAAAAAAAAATAACTAAAACCATTTGTAAACGTTACTGGGGAAAAACAACCACAAAACATATTGATCTATCTGTGTATTCAACAAACTATTACATTAATGAATGTTGTGAATCAGAGAGAAACCTGAGCTAGAACTTAGAAAGTATTTATCAATTGAACATTCCTGTTGGCCCATCAAGGCCTGTGGACGTTCTGTTGCAGAAGACTTCATCTCAACATTACATTAGACAGACACCTCTGAATTTCTTTGTTTCCCTTATTTATTGGAGAAAATTAAATGGGATTGCTTGAATTCGTTAAGTCTGCACCATTAAAAAAAAGAGAGAATAAAAGTAAAAATGGCATTTTGAGAATTGATTATAAATGTAGCAATTTGGGAGCTTTACTAAAATTCTATTACGAATGAACAACGAAGGGCTCAGGGGAAAAGTGGGCAAGTAGAAAGGTACCTGTACAAAGTGTATGTGATTATCAAATCATGCCCTAGCATTAGTATTAAATTGCATGCAGCTGACAAGCTGCTGCTGTCAGCTGCATGGGATGGATACTGCTATAATTCAATATATAATCAATATAATCGATAATTGATTATAAAACATCACATAGCAACCAAGATTGGGTATGCCCTGAGATTGCAATAATTCTGACAGCTTTAGGGATTAATATTTCACATTTTCGTCATTACCCATGTGAAATTGTGTTATCACAGTATTATTTTACTCATTTCTTGTATCCATTTGTCTACATTTTAGAGTGCAAAAAAAAATCTACAGTTTCTGCAGGCATATGAGAACTTTGTTTTGCCTTAAACGACTAATAGGATGACTTCATAAGGGCGTCATGCGAGAATAGAACCCGAGTGAATTGTGAGGCTGTCTGGGTTAAGTTTGGTCGATGTCAGGAAATGAGTGTCAGCAGACAACGTGTCTACAGTAATGAACTTGACTCCACTTCAGCTTAATCTAATCGCCATGTGGTCACCGAGCTATTACTGCGGTGTCAAAAAATGCCAAATTGAGAAAGAGTTTGGGGGTTATAATGGCTTTATTTGTCATGTTTTTGTATTGTTTTCTGCATTGTACTCGGTGCTGCCTTCACTTAATTTGATGGCGCTTGTCTATTTAAAGTGTGTGTCAATAGAAAGGATGGTGTAGTCATTGGCGTGGGGACAAGAGTTGGCAAGTGCATCATCAAGTTTGCATATTAGCACACACACACACACACACACACATACTACCCCCATACACACACACATGTGAGAACAGAATATTGTACTTCCACGGGTCAAGTGAGTACTTCCAGGTCCGTATGCTGATAAATAAGGTTAAAGTAATAGCATGTTTTATTATGTGAGAGTGGACAAATGGAATGTAACCTAACTATGAAAAGACTTGCCATGTCCCTTGTTCTTCTGAGATATGAAAGATTAGTTTTGTTTGTTTTTTTCCCACTTGTAGGAGTGCCTTTTTCTCTTTCTTTTCTTTTTTTTTTTTAGAGGGGGTGGGGCATTCTGTCATGTACACTGTATATTATTTAAGATCATTCCTGCTTTGTATCACATGAAATGTTGCATTATTGGGATTTTTTTTTCATTTTATATTGTAAGGATCATGTAAATTGCATCAAATGAATAAATTGAATGTACATATTGTATGTAGGCTGGCACAAAAGGCATGGATTTGATTCTAACTTTGATTGATGCAGTGCTTTTTTTCTTGCAAAGAGACAAACATAATTATCTTTTCCAGATGAAATCGAACCAATGGGAATGTCATGCCCTTGTTTTGTTACGACCATTGTATTCAAGTTTTTCCACGTAAGAGATAATGCCATCTCAGGTTCTCTGTGGTTAATGCGCATCCTGTCTGCCCATGAATACCACCCATCTGTGTAAACCTGGGTAAAGGATCCATTTTACAGGCGATATCCCGATGATAATGTAGTTTCGCTGCCGAAACCAGTCTACAGGCAGAGCGGCCATGTGACAGGCCATGTGCCAGAAACCTAATATGGCATCAAGGAAGAAGGAGTCGGGGATCTAGGCGTGTTCATAGCTTTCAACTGGGGTTTTATTGCAACCCTTGTTTGGCCAACGGAAGTGGGTTGTTTGTCCATTGTGGTTTGGAAGGACAAGTCATGTGGCAAACATTAAAAGAACATCAAATTTACGGCCATGAATCAACATCTTCCTACATCATATAGAAATACCAAATGTGTTTGTGTGGGATCCTCTCTAACATTTTTTAAACTACCCGGTACATTCATCACCTCTATACTACCATATACAAGGTTGTAATATCTTTCCCACTTCCTGTAAGTGACATCACAGAGTATGCCACATAATTCATGTTAAGGTGGGGACTCAATATACTGTGTAGATCACCACAAGGCAAAGATTGATCATAACTATTACTTTGAGCAATCATGTGATCTGTATTTGTTTGTGTGTATTATGCTTATGTTTACCTACAGTGGATAGGGGTGTTTCATCAAAAAAATATTACATACATTTTGGCAGCATGAAATTTTCATGAATTGTCACTGACATTCAACACATAGAGTGAAGACACAAACTTCTGTGTGCATTTTAAGTTCATGAATATTGGCTCTCTCAAAATTCACATTTACGTGAACATTCCTCGTTTTACAGTATGTGAAGATTTCATTCATTTCCCCCCCCCCCACCCCTCTTCTTTAATCAGAGGAAGCCACTGGGGGTACTGAGCAGAAAAACTAGAAAGTTCTAGACCATCCAGTGTGATTTCTCACGGTATAGTGGAAGTTACAGTTAGAACTTGGCCTAGTTTGTTTTTGCTAGTGTGAAACTAGATACTGTACTCTGGTCCGATGAAAGTGAAAGTTCACAAACAATTTTTGGTAATGTGGCATGATTTGGAGGGAAACTGGCCAAATTTCTTTCTTCATTCTCGATTGTGCAGTTCCATTTCGTCCAAAGTCCAGAGGAAGTGACAGAAATGTGTTGGAAATATGGTGGAAAATATTGAGTCATACCTAGTCTTGATGAGAAGTGTATGACTTAAAGATATATTAGGAAAAAAGCCATATCTGCCATGTTCTGTTCCCAGAGCCAATTTTTATGTATAGACTTTTTTTTAATACACTTGAACTCGTGTTGTGCACTACATGTATATGAATGCCTTTCCTCATGCAATCATAGGACACTTTTTGATGTTTCATTTCCGCAGCATTTTGTTCATGGTTGTGCGGACTTACACATGAACTCATGCTATACTTTGTATATAATTATAAACTTCTGTCATCATGCAGGAGCGGAATGAAGTCTATGCACATTTTGCTTTTTCCATGTATCAAAATCACCTGAAAATTTTGATTTCCGATTTTTTCCAGCAAACCTCAATATCATCCCCATAGCAATAGTTTGGTTTGGTTCAGGCAGTGTTCATGGGAAAGAGTACAGGCAGTAATGATAACATTGAATTGCGAAATGGCAGCTCAGCAAAAAGTATGCGACCTCGTTTCATCACAACTGAAACATTGTTGGGTTTTTTTTAGGTATACATGTGAGTAATTATACATTGTTGAGGTCTATGCATAGCTGCAAACACCATTGTCGGGCACCATGCAATATGAAGAGTTGACATTGTGATGCTAGGTGTGACAGAGTCCTTTGGCAATATTCAGGTAGACTCTCACTGAAGTGTACCTCAGATAGAGCCCTGTGAAGAAACTGAAATGTCAGCTACCTTTTTCTCTCGTCCTGCAGAAACTCCTCCCCCTGGTTACATGAGCGATGACGGAGAGACCAGCGAGCAGAACATGGACACGTCTCCAACAAATGGCAGTAAGTACATGTATGCAGAGAACGCATTGAGTGTGTGGTCACTTTGGTCACGGGATGGCATCCATAGTAATTGAGCGACAAACCACTGCAGCCATGTCTCCGGGGAAATACACTGGATGCAGTTGCATGTGCAATGCCCAGCTTGATTACTATGACAGTCTTGATGAAGCAATAATGCTCCCATGTCCAACCCCTTAGAAGCACGCCGTTTATGATCCTTTTCATAAGTTGGCATTTGTAGAAAAATGAAAATGAGAATGGCAATATGAGATATACAGTAGGTCAATAATCAGTCATGTTTCTAAGTTTTAAATGTATTGCACTATCATGTATTATTAAAGTGTATCTTTGCTCCAAAAATTATTATTGATATGTGAAAGAGACACATTTCAGTAGTCCATTGCACCAACTTTCAGAGAAAAGGGGTCATTAATTAGTGAAATAATGCATCTGAAAGTTTCTAAACACAATGGGTCTGGGAGGCAAGACTACAGCAAACCCTATTGTTTGCAGTGGGTTACGGAACCACAGCGGTTCCTGAATCTCGTGTTTGGAAACTTTGAGATGCATTATTTCACTAATTAATGACCCATTTTCTCTGAAAGATGGTGCAATGGATTACTGAAATGTGTCTCTTTCACATATCCAAAATAATTTTTTGGCCAAAGATACACTTTAAGATGACTTGTGAAGTTGTGGAGCTCTAAAACAAGACACTGAAAGAAGATCTGTGTGAATTTATAGCCTTGTGACAAGACCACCACATGATTTATGAATGCCATACTTTAGTGCTTCATTTGTTCAGCCTTCAATAAGGTATTAGATGACCCACATTATGCAGCACCCTGCACAAGAAGTGTCAAAACTTGCCATTCATTTTGATACGGCACTGTATTATGAGACATGTTTGATTAACACAGGGAATAATGATTTGAGGCCAGCATCCACAACCTCTTATTTCCTATTGATTCTTAAAATCTCTTGTAGATGTTACAAAGCAGTTCTTTTTTTGGTACTCCTTATGTGTTTTTGTCTTTTTTTCAAGGAATTGAGTTATGTTGTGTCCCCCTCCCCCTTTTTCTAGATATCCATGTAATTAAATATGTTTTGATCCTTCATTTTTTTTTTACTCTCTCCAATTTTACAAGGCAAAATGCTATAACTGGTCAATAATTTAGGTGGATCACAGCATTGTTAGCATAGAATGATGACGTAAGATCAGAATGTTATTTTGTCTTATCCTATCTGGTCATAATTGCCAGTGTGCATGTATTTCAAACTTTAGAATGCATCTTTTACTACCAGTGTGCCCTAGTGATTAATTAAAAAAAATGCTATGTAGTGCATATTTAATTACCCAGTTTTTATAACTGTGTTTGTCTTGCAGCGCAAAGTGCTGTGCCACAATCCACAGAATCTTTAGGTAAGTACAATGTATATTATTGCGCAGTCTATTATATAGATGTGTGTATTACTGAGTATTGCCATCTTCTTTTCCAAAGTGTTTAGGATTTTTTTTTATTTAGTATTATTATTATGTATAATTCTTTTTTTAAGAAGAGGCTGTCATTTTAATTTTGAATCTATGATCTTACATGTGCCGTTAATTATGTGCATGTTTTGAAACGATAATTGTGATGGTTATTTATATTGAGCGAGAACCCAACAGTGCATTCCAAAATTAAAAGCAGCTTCACTATCAAACCTACACATGTACATGCAGAAAAATTATGACAAAAAGGTATCTGAAAGTAATGTTGAATGTGCCTGTACTTGAGGTTTGTCCAATATGTAGTGGGATGTTATGGCAGAGTTTCAAAGTAGCCCTTGCCAATACCCATTTGCCAAGAATACTTTCTGTTTATGGAAGCTGCAGGGATGATATGATGATTGTGATTATAGTAATATAAGACAGACCTACGTGGATGTCTTTTTTAACCCATTGAAGACTAGTCCCAGGTAAAGTTGGGCAGGTGTCTATGGGAGACATGTCATAGCAACATCTGCTTGTTGTCAACAGGTTAAAGGTGATCAAGAGGGTTTTGAATGCTGTTTATATTCTGCCAAAGAGCATGAGAATATCTCTTTGAATTAATTTTGAAATAATCCTGAAATTTAGCTAAGCTGACAGACATTTGAATAGTCAGGCTATTGATCGAGCTCAAAGTGAAGGCCCCCCCTTCCCCCCCCCCCCCTTTGAATCACATAACTCCATCTTGTTGCTACCTACTTGCTTCTTTTCCCTCCCAGACCTGCAGCCGGTGTCGTACTGCGAACCTCCCTTCTGGTGCTCCATCGCCTACTACGAGATGAACCAGCGGGTGGGCGAGACGTTTCACGCCTCCCAGCCTTCTCTCACCATCGACGGCTTCACAGACCCCTCCAGCTCGGAGCGCTTCTGCCTGGGGCTCCTTTCCAACGTCAACCGGGATCCACAGGTGGAGCAGACCAGGAGACATATTGGTCAGTGACCCTCGACGGAGAATACAATTTTTCCTAATTTGTAATACTACAACTGTCTATTTTTGATAGGAAAAATAAAAATACTGTTCCCTCCCCCCCCCCAAAAAAAAAAAGAAAAAGAAAAAAAAAAAAAACCTTTTCAGATCTTAGAATACTGCAGTGCTGTTTACAAGGTTGATATCCATGCTGTGAAGGCATTGAAAGAAACATAACTGATCAGTAAAAGATAAATGATGAGATGGGATGGATACGTAGAAGTTCGAATGATTGATAGGCATATAAACTTCAACCACATTGACATCTCAGAATGATAATCTTGGTCATGCATTAATACAATTTTTTTCTCCACTTTGTTGGCAGAGTACTCTACATTATTTGTGGAGAAAGCGTGTAATGTGTGATATGACATTTTCTGATCACATTGAGTATTGTGTGAATCTCTTTCCTGAGACAATTTTTATATGCTGCCCTTTCCTGTCCTACAGGTAAAGGAGTGCGCCTGTACTACATAGGTGGGGAGGTGTTCGCCGAGTGTCTTAGTGATAGCAGTATCTTTGTGCAGAGCCCCAACTGCAACCAGAGATATGGCTGGCATCCTGCCACGGTCTGCAAGATTCCACCAGGTGAGAACAAGCCCACGCCTCCTAGTGGTGTCAGTTATAGTGAATGGATGCTCTGTTCAGACTTCATGACAGGTTCAGTGCCCACATACTTAACAAAATAACAAAATATTTGTGTCTGTGTGTGTGTGTTTTCAGAATCTGCTTTTGTTTTTGTGTTTATATTTTGTTTTTACTGTGCATTGACCTTTTTTTCTCCATTTTGTTTTCATCTGGAGAATTTTGCAGTCCTGTCTATGGCATTGATATTAGGATAAATGTAGATTTATATTGTGCTTTCAGAGTCAGGAAAGGACACAGTAGGGAAGACAGTCAAAGATTGGGCACCTACCTCGATATCTATGTACAGATTGATACAAGAAACTAGTTTGACATCAACAGAGACACAAAGCAGTGAAGTGAGGGAACACTTTGAATACTTGGCCTGAAAGATCAAATTCTTAATCATTCATTTCTCATGTAATACTGTCAGTCCCTTCTCGAAAACATTGCAAAATTGCCAGTTTTGTGTCTTCCAAAGACTGTGTTGACTTTTCATACTGTAAAACACTTGAGTTAGGACTATTCTTTTGCATGATTCCACTGATACTAAGATCAATTATCTATTTGTGGAGAGTATCACTTGATACTTAACTTCATATGGCAAGTGATTGCCTCAATGTAGACATTCAAACTGTTGCTGTATAATTGTGAGGGCATTGATAGGTGGATTAGTTTTGGAGAGGAGAAGTCTCCAGCGCATTAATTGATGAGGGAAGTTAAGTATGATAAATCACTAACACAAATTTGTAATTGATGTGGAAAATTGTAGCAAAGTGGATTCAACTCAGAATGAAGTGGTCGCATGTCATTGAGGTTTGTTCATCATCTCTTCTTTTTGTCAACCTGAAAGGCTGCAACTTGAAGATCTTCAACAACCAAGAGTTTGCGGCCCAGCTGTCCCAGAGCGTCAACCGCGGCTTCGAGGCGGTGTACCAGCTCACCCGCATGTGCACCATCCGCATGAGCTTTGTGAAGGGCTGGGGCGCCGAGTACCGCCGCCAGACCGTCACCAGCACGCCGTCGTGGATCGAGCTGCACCTGAACGGACCCCTGCAGTGGCTGGACCGGGTCCTGACCCAAATGGTGCCCCCAGACAAGGCCTGCTCCAGCATGTCTTAAGACTGCCACCGACCGTACACTGCTGCGGGATGACCGATTGTGGGTGCTATATGAGTATATATATATACATATATATATATATATATATATATATATATATATATGTATGTATGCATGTATATAACAAACTCCATCCCAGTGGTAGGCTACCTAGGAGTGACACCAAGAGGGTTCCCTTTAATGATGGTAGAGACACATGAAAAGAAACAATGGCAACCGGTCTGATGTTAAGTGGAGGATGGAGTGCAGAGGAGGTTGGATGTCTACAAAATGACGGATAATGTGAACGGTAGGAAGCCATTCCATGTGACCTGGGAGCACGCACTTCAGTGAACTCTCGTTTTTATTAACATTTTTTTTTTTTAATGAGTTAAAATGTGGCATGTGATGTTGGAGGGAAGTGGACTGTGAATGTAAAATAACCGGAAGGGACGATGGATGGCCGTCTCTTTCAAATGACACGCGATCCTGTACACCCATATCGAAGATATCAAGGGGATTAAATACATGGTATGGTGCCCTTACCTCTGTGATATAGCCTTGTGAGGCTATGGGGGGATAGTCTGTGTGCATGTGTAAGCCAAATTTTTACTGCCCCATCTCATCAAATATTGACGAGTGGAGAAACATACACGGTGGGGCTCTTTCAATTTCCCCACCTAAAAAAAAAAGGTCATACAAAAATCTCAAAACTTTTCCTCAAGACAAATAGACATCTTTGATTATGTTACTCATTTCATATTCCAGTGTGAGAGTTTAAATACTGCCTAAATCATTCATGATTATATTGTTGAGGCTTACCCCTCCCAATAAATTTTGTCAAAGTTGTGCATATGGAAAAACATTTATCCTGTGGCTACCTATAGAAAAACACTTCTGATGATGAATTCTTACATGACCAATACAGGAACAGTGCATGCTGTTCGATACACCAAGTCCGTTGACAGCAGAAAAGTTATTAAATCAACCCTACCTTGCCAATGACAAAGCTTTTGACTTCCTGCCCTCTTGTCAAGGGATTGAGATGTACCAGGATGGTTCAGTATCTATCGCGTATCTGCTTGGAAACTGTTTTGTTTGTTTCATGTTATTCCTCGTCAGAAATGGGTTTAAAGTTGTGTGAGGATGGAGGCATTTAGAGCCCCAAGCGTATTGCGTTGGGCAAATGTCCAAGGTCTGTGTTTCTCGTACAGCCACCTTCCTGAGACATGCCATCCCTCCAAACTTGCGTTGTTAGCCTCCTTTTGATCTTACGTCCAGGCCAGGGTATGGGTCAAATGATGTTGACCTCTGTGAGAGTGCCATATGTCATGATGATGAACTCAAATGTTTATGTTTTAATTTGACATTAAAAGCCTATTTTGAGTCCTAAAAAAAGAAATTTGCGTATTTTCTTGATAGAGCTGTTATTCTCTCTCAAGCCCCAACAAATACTCCTCCCCATCCCCCTCCCCCCCAAAAAATAAGAGTAAACAAATAGATCTACAAACACAGACGTAAACAAACGATGCAGATTTGCAAATTTTTGCTTATCTTGTCGTGTATGTTTTTTTTTTACTGAATGATCAATTTTGTGAAGAACTGGCCAGTATTATCAATGGCCGAGTCTGAATCATGGCCAAGAACGTAATGTAACTTATTTCACTCTTGATACCACATGTGGTGAGTGTGCTTAAACTGTAAATTCTGTACAGAATTTTTTGGTTGTTTTTCTATTATATATATATATATATACACACACACTTACACACATATATATATATTATACATTGTATACATATATGAATATGAATTCACATGGATTGGTATCATGACTTATTCATGTAGGCTAGTGTATGTTTGAATTTATTGCATTTTTTTTTTCCATTACATGCTTGCAAGCAAAATTAAAGGAAAAGTTTCTTTTTTTTTATTTTCTTATTTTTTTTAAAGAAGTTCTTGCCGGAAGAGTGGAGTGTATTATTTTAAAAACAGAACAGACAAGCAACTCTGTCACCACGTAGCTTTTGTTGGATTGGTTGATAACTTGTATGTGTATGCAAAAGGTGACAGGAGCTAAGCTGAAGAAAGGTTTGGGATTGCTAGGTGTAACGCCTCACAGCATCATCTGAATGCAGGAGTGGTCGTGTCTCAGATTCATTAATTGATGATTGTCCTTTTTAAGGCATGAAGAAGTCCGGGTAGAAGATACCAGTGGTTTTTGTCAGCCGATATTCCACCATGCTGAACGGAAAAAAACACATCTTATTCAGAGTGGGGCAAGGATTTTGAGGTTTTGGGAGCTAGTGGCAATGTGACCTAGAGTTGACTTGCACAGAGAGTCCAGGAGGGTCAATAGTTTGAGCTATTGAACATGCAGAAAATAGCAACATAGTGTGATATGCACTTCACTGCCTGTTTTTATATGGCCACCAAGCTGGTCAGTAAATGCCAAAGTGGAGGTGAACATCTGGCATTGGTTCAACTTGCAAATGATAATCACATGTAAGGATTGAAAAGAGGTAATGATAATGATCAGTAACAGCAAAATGTATGTATATGATTACAGTTCTGAAAACACTAAGCATCTGTTATTGTCGATATGCCAGTAGTCTTTGTGTTCTGTATATTGTGTAGTGTAGTCCGCTGCACATGTTGTGTTGTACATGTAGCAGTGTTATTATAGAGTTAATTGTGATGGAGCTCCCTCATACCCTTGCCGTTGTCCAATTTTAGATCATGTAATGCAGTTCCTGGTACAGCTAGTGCTGTAAGAAGCAGAAAGGGATATTGAGGTGTCGGAGAGTATTGTATGTCAGTATTAATCAGTCAGGGGGGGGGGGGGGGGGATGTGTGACACGCTTGTGAGTTTCGTATCACAGCTACCCACAGTATTGTGTTAGCTATGTCAAGTGTATGTAAGTTGTGGTCTAAGCTCTGTGATTGCTTGTTGTAGAATATCCTTGTGAACATTTTTGGTTGTGTCCGGGTGTTATGTGTTCCCTTTCCATAAGTCACCTGGAAACTTAAACAAAGCTGTGAGAGGGAGGCTCAGATACACACTGAGCATCCTGCAAGAATGTGCAACCATTGGTTGGTTGGATGTTATGTGCCGTCCCAAGTCACACCACTTTGGTGTTCCTCGTAGAGCTATCTGCTGATAGGGCGAAGAGTTAGACACCAGCCGTTTTGGTGCGGCGAAAGGAAAGAGGATATACATAGAAGATGCCTGATCATTATCTAATCCTGGAAACACTTTTGATGGGCTCAGTGTGGAGTGTCGTCATATTAAAACAGACAAAGCAGCATTTGTTGCATTAGGGCGTATCTGTTTATTTTGTAATACTGGTATAGGAAAACGCTGTCGAACGGAGTTGCTTCAAAGAGGTACCACTATTAACGCAGTGAATTTAGTGGTACCGGCAACCTCGTTATAGCAAGATTTCTCAGTAGTAAGGAACTGGAAAGGTGGTGGAGGCTACTGAGCTGAGTAGGGGAGTCAAAAGTAGGATGTTAGTGTTGTTTTGAATACTGTGTGTTGAATATGTTACTTTTGGAAATTCTTCAGCCCCACAACTTCATATATAATGATACTTGTGTCTGTAACAGGAGTGAGTGGAATAACAAATTTTTAATGCCAGAAGAACATTAAAACACAGCTGTGCATACATATTTACACTTACCTGTTACAGCCCTCCGATGGATACAAAACGTGCTTGAATTCGCCCTTCAAAGGACTGATCTACATACCCACCATCTGTCTGGGGAAAAGCCCTCAACGTTTTAACAGTGTTACCACCTGCATGCGCAAGTGGTTCCACATGTTCATGTCAAGCAAGCAAACTCTTTTCATGCAGCAGAGCTAATGCAACAGATTGTTAATGCTGTTCTGTTTGTCTGTGTATATTTGTGTGTGTCTGTAATTAACCACGTGGCCATTGCAAGGTTATCGCACTATGAAAAGTGCAGATCCAGCAACAAGAATGGGTTCCAAATCTGCCCAGATAAACTTGAATGCAAGAGTCTCTTGCTGGATGAATTCTCTACATCATTTTCCTCTGCAGTTGAGAGTCTTTTGAGTGAATCAAGTTCAGAGCTGTTCTAGCATGTGGAGGATTTCTCGCCAGAGTCTACAATACACAATTGCTGCTGTGTAAATTTGAGACAGTGTATTTTGCCTACATGAAAGCCTGCCAAAGTCATATTAAGAAATTTACTGCGCTGAATGTAGGTGGACATGGAGTTAAAAAGAGATAGATGGCATAATACAGAGATATATCCTTACAAGAACTCTGCAGATTTAAGCAGATATATTTTGTCATAAGTAGATTATGAGGTGTATAACTTTTTTTTTTTTTTTTTAAACAGCAGCTGACAAATATTAAAGTAGTGTCCTTGATTATTTTCTCTCTTTTTGTTTATTTTTTTTTGGGGGGGGGGGGGTGGTAGAAAAGGGGGAGAAGAGAGAAATGGAGGGAGGGTGGAGTGTGCGTAGGAGGGGAAGAAGTAAATAAGATGAGAAGGTAGTGGTGTGTGTTATTAAATAAACACTAAAATTCAAGTCAAGGTGCCGGCAACAAATTTTGATGGCACATTTTATGCCAACAAGTCAGGAGTTTGCTGGAAAACGAGTGGCTTACAACCACGTAATGTCAGTACGTCACACTTGCGCCGAGGTTTACATGTCTGGCACGAGTAATAATGGCGAAAAATGTGGAAATGAGGAGGGTCGGTATATTTTTATTCTCATCTTTAGAAGAAACTACTCAAAGTATCTTTCCATCACATGTGTTTGTGTGCAGGAGAGGCTAAGTTCCCAAGTGCCGAGATGGGATGGTTTGATGAGAGTAAAAGTTGGATGCAGGCTGTGATATAGGGATGATACTTTGAGACATCATAACAGATATTTTTAGAGATTTTTGATAGGGTTATTCTAACAATGCAAAGAAAATGATGAGACGAGAGAGAGATTGTAACTCCTGAGATTTTCTGTAATCGTCACCATGGCAGGAATCGTACCTTGTCATACTTTATCCGTCAAAGAAAAGATGCAGAAAGACAACCGTACAGAGTCGCTAAGCGAGATATATTATTGTTGTGTTGTGTATTGTGGAAGGGACTGTCAAATCGCACCTAGTGCCGGAAAGAATAGAGTATAACATGTATTTTTTTGTCCTTTTTTTTTGTCACAAGTGAGATGATGTGGATTTACGAAGCTGCGTAAGAAATGCAAAGGAAAGGATTTGGCACAGATAATTGTGCCCGAGCACAGGGGGAAATTTGTGTACACCCTCGGGTAAATACACCATTTTTCTGAATATATTTTGAAGGATTAAATGCAGTATCAAATTTTATCAGTATTTTGCCAGAATAGGATGACATTCATACTTGTTAATATCTGAATGTATGTCTGTACAGCCATTGCAGAAGAATGACAAGAAATCTTCAAGATAGTTACAGCTGACAATGAAATAATGCTGCCTGTCTGTTTTCCATTTTGAATTTAGTTTGACAAGCTAGGATGGATGGAATCTGTTTACATTTTCTTTCCATGTTTTTCGATGATGATATGTTTTGTGAATGACATTGTATCATAGCTTAACCAGGAGAAGAGTAGAGCTGAGTTAATCAAGACGCTTTGTGTAGGACTTTAAAGAATACTAGCTACTTGGCAGCGTATAAGAAAAAGAAAAATTTAAAAAAAAAAAGTATGGCGTATAAAAACGATTGGTATCATTATACAGTGTGTCATAATTGTTGTTTTGATTTGATCATGTAAAAGCCAAATAAAGTTTACTTGTATGGGCATGCAGAGGATGTGTAGCTGCTTCTGTTACATGTTTTGAGTGAGTGGAATTTCTGGAGTCTTGCGTACAAGAGAAGACAATGGTGGAGTTAATTCTCTGATTAGAAGATTGAAAATGCCAGTGTCTTCTGCCAAGCGACGACTGTATATGCCATATATTTAATGAGTCTTCTCATTTATGTATTCATTTATTTATTTATTTTTTTTTAATCAGGACTACTTGATAATTTTGTGTGTGGTTTTAACTCACGATTGTAGATTACAGTAATGAACAGAGAAACGTACAGGTGTATGCCACATTCATGTCTGGATCAGAGTTGGTACTTTTGCATTTTGTAAAATTCAAGAATAGCACCCGACTTCTGAAATTCACACAATATATGGCATATACAGTAGACAGTTGTGCACTCGTGTGTATGGCACATGTCTGAATGCCATGGCTTCCTGAACGGACCAAGTTCACCTAGATATACAGTGCACATACAATGCACTCCGGTTATAACGAACACGGTTATAACGAAATTCCGGTTACAAGGAAGTAAAAATTCAGGTAGCAACTTCATCCACACTATGTGTTTTTATTGTTTATTTGTTCGGTTGTAACGAAAGAAAGAAAACTGCCTGTCCCGAGGACTTTGTTTTAACGGGAGTCCACTGTACATGTAGATTGAGAAAATGCAGCAATATTAGTAGAACATATCAGTGAAAGTTTGAGGGAAATCAGACAGTCCATTCAAAACTTACATTTTTGAAGTTTCAGTGCTGCCATCGCCAGATGAGAAGACTACTACAGCTTGTGATCTTACATGCATAGAATGATATAAAGAAAAGATAAAGAAAATTCAATGTATTTTCCTTTTTTTCACACATTGAAAGAGTGTTTGACTTGCCACTTTCAGAAGGCAGGGGGAATAATATTACCCATTATATCGGTAACAAGTCAAAGGAATGTGTATTTTTGTTTTCAAAAAAATTAGCATTTGTGGAATTCTCTCTATATTTTTCTGATATTGTTCTACGCTTGTGACATGCATAACCTGAAGTGGTCTTCTCATCCAGCAGTGACTGCGCAGAAACTTAAAAAATTCAGTACTTTGAATGGATCGTCTGATTTTCCTCAAACTTTCACTGATGTGTTTGATTGATATTGCTGCATTCACTCAATCCACGTGTATCAAGGTGAACTTGTCCTTCAATCATTTTCCACGTTTCGTATCTACTACAAATAGCAGTTGTTGGGAGTTACGCAAGCCATTTCTCATTAAGAGTTCACTCATGTATGTTTCAATTGTCAAGCAAGTAAAGTTGTGCTGTCTCTTCAACCATAAAGGGGAATTCTAGACCAGTTAAAAGTTAGTCTGAAAAGAAAGTGTAAAATTTTATAGCCAACAGTGAAATTTTGATCAAAATCAGATAAAAATTGGGGAGGTTATGAGCATTTCTTGAGCAGTTGACATGAATATATGCAAATAAATGAGCTGATGACATCGCCTCACAGTTGACCGTGTACAAAAATCTGATAGGATGTATCAAAGGATAATTTATCATTTGCAGATATAACAAAAGCCCAGCATAAGTGTTTTAAAATAGTTCTAAAATGTGAGCTAGGGAGAGAAACAACCACTGTAAAAATTTGAATCCGTAAAATCGATGTGAAGTATTGTTAAATATACAGAACGTAAACAATAGTTACAGTTAAAATGTTTCCAGACTAAACCGTCTACAGTTACGGTTTCTTGAAGAATATACAGATATCTCCTTATATTTCAGGATTCATCGCAAAAATTTTATATGATAGGATTTTTTTGTGGCACAACAGACCTACACATATGTATTAAATGTCATATCTTCAAAATTTTTAAAATCTACTTATTGTATGTTCCCAAACGTAAACTGGACCTTTAATTCAAATTTCTGCAAACAAAGTGTGACACATGTTACCCCTGGTAGAATAAGTTCAAAATAATGATCAGGCAAATATATTAGGATTTGAAATTGAGGCTTAGTTGCATATTACCAAAAACAAAACAAAAGGAAAAAACTAAACACAAACAAACAAATCAGGAAATTTCAAGATCTATGTACAAACTACCAGTAAATGGCAAGTTGTGAGATAGTAACATCATCGATCCACTCACTTTCATATTCATATTGACTGTTTAAGAAGTGCCTTGCCAGAATTAGTAAAACCTCACAATTTTATAACCACCCGTAAATATGGACCTGTGACAAAAACAAATACACACAGAACTATTGCTCCTCTATTGTAAGTTTGTAGGGGGGGGGGGGGGTTGTGTGTGTTTGCTGTTTTGGTCATAAGAAAGAGATTAACACTGTCCCAGGGTTCCATGTTCCTAACATGATATCTTCTAAACACCAAACAAAAACCTCCAAATCCCTGCACCACACACACACACATTGAAACACTGAATTACACCACACAAACACAGAAATACACTGTAACAATCTGAAATACAAGTCATGTGTTTATTCACATGATTAAAACAAAAGTTCAGATATGATACAAAGTAACAAAATACAATAGGTTAAAATATATATATCGCCTTATCAAACATTTTCAAAGACACAAAAAAATATTCACAATTTCTATTAGATTTTCCTGGAAGTCCACTATGATCTACAAACATTTGCTAACAAAAAACTACCCAAGGAAGGAATATACTCAATGTAAAAACAATTTCCCTTTTCCATTACTTGTGAAAAATACAAACTGCTCTACTTCGTTGAATTCGCAATTTTAAAGGTCTCTTTGGTACAAAACATCACCCCTAGAAACCGAAAACCCTAAAATCCTTGCATCATGATTTCATCCAAGCTTCCAATAAAATCTGATGCACTTTCATTAAAACAAAGTTGTATCTTCAACAACCTCTGCTTACATAAGGAGTTTCATAACAATAACAAAAACTATAAACATAACAGAAGGAGTTATTGTTGATCACTTTCCTTGGAAACCTAATATTGGCAAGATGCATCAATCTATCCTTTCTCTCTTCTTTAAAAAAAAAAAAAAAAAACCAGGAAAAATCTTGTACAACAAAAGCTGAATCAAGGCGGGGTATCCAACTGCACTAGCACCTCTTGTTGGTACAGCACAGATCATCAAGAGGCATTTTACGGATGGTACCTGGGTAGCACACACACATTGTGGACGGACGATGTGATACGTTGCATACAGGACAGGGTATGTCATAAATATTAATTTATGTGTCATTTTTATGTCATACAACAGTTTAAAAAGGACTAACTAGATTAAAATGACATGAAATACATCCAAACAATTTTTCCATTGATACCACACTTGGTCAATTATTGTCAGGTAATGCTTTCCTCCTAGCAGTCCTGGGGCAAATTTCCAAATGATGTCACCATTGACTGTACTGTGGAATTGCTTGTGGCAATAGTAATTATAAATGTCAATGACCTGAACTACATTCCACAAGGCCAAAAGGGGGGGGGGGGAATCATTCAATGAGGCTACACTCTGTTGCAGGAAATGAAAGGGCAAAACATGTTGAATCTATGTTCACTTCATTTCAAAGTAGTACCACAGCTACATTTGATTGTAGCAGTCCTGGGCATTTATTTTCAAGCTTTCACCCTTTAGTTCACCCATTTCTTCATATTTTTCTTAGATTTCCCAAATTCATTTACATTATATGTGTCATTTATATGCCATTTATTGTTGTTGTATACCATGTACACAATATGCACAACAGACTTTTCTTTAAATCACTCGGCCATGTTTAATGTTCTCTAAGCCACATCAACCGATCATTAGACCATGGACCTACTACACATGGACGTTCATCGCTCGTTAATTAATTCATGCACCTGTTTTGTTTCTGTCGGAAGCATCACAAAAGAAAAAAATCATACATGATTTCCCGCTTTGATCTCATCTGTACCGCTGATAACCAGCCTGGATAAAAACAAGACGGTGCTTTGAGAAATTTAAAACTATATGCGCAGAAAATGATATCTCATATATCAAGAAAAATGCATGTGCAGTTGTCACGTATATTGCAAAATGATCGCTCAAGGAATTTCATTTGCAAAAGCATGTACTTAACGAGAGAAAGCAAACATTTTGGCAGGTTCATTGTGATTTGTCAGCTAATTATTCACATTTTTTTTTTGACACTGTTTTAGAGTAAACATTTACAGTAATGGTAGGCAACATGTATGTCTTACAATCAAGCTGCTGAAGACTAGTCATGAGTATACATGTACTTAGGCTAGTGTTTATGGAAAATGCGTGTTGTAGCATAATTTACTCATCATCAACGGGTTATGCAATGTTACATGCATGTTAATAAGTGTCCACTTCAATAATCACCAATTTTTTGACACAAAATTTGTCAAGTTTTGAGGTTTGCTGCTAACCATCATTGGTGTTAATTTAAAAGCAATTGAGTAAAAAAAAAAACAAAAAAACCTCGGCCAAATAAGACCAAAATGAGGGAAACAATTTGTCAGTGATGATGCACGATTACATAATCGTCTTTGTCCAAACATCTGAATGTACTCATTATGTACTCAAGATGCAGATAATCAGGTGGCAGCGGTGTTGACGGAATCAAAGAAAGACTTCCGTTCATAGTCCATTAGTGTAGCAGGTCCATAATAAGACCATGTGCTCTACCCACGGAGCCCAAAGATGAAGAGGTGATGTGAGGTAATAAATTTCATGTCATGCAGTGGCTTTAGGAGTTGATTTTGAGATAAATACATTGTACAATACATACTGAACAGCAATATAGAACACCTGTACCTACTGGGCAGGGGACGTGAACATCTTTCATTCAGCCTTCAGCGAAGAAAAAAAACAACAAAAACAAAACAAACACAACAAGGCATCCTTTAAAAAAAAAAAAGAAAGCATACATAACAATCTCATCTATTTACAGAGGTGTAAAAACATGAACAATCAGGTCATTTACATTACAATGATAGTGAATTCTTCTACCCTCTAGTATATACAACGTCACGACACACATTCGGACGACTGTTTGAGCGCAAGTCACAACAACTACCCATGTCCCGGGCACACAAACAGTGCTGAGATCCTCCATCCACCATTAGTTGTAAGTATCAAAAAATATATATTCCTCCAGCTCAGTTTCCTCTCATATCTTTTTTTGGATCATTCCTTTCATTTTTGTGGATCTTCATTCTAAATAGAAGATAAATGTACTCTGTCCTGCACAGTTACATGTATTGTATACTTTCAGCAGTGTCACAATAGCAAATGTGAATACGACTATACATGTATTGTGAATTATGAAGGCCCCTTTTTGTAACTTTTTTTTAAAAAGTATCAACAGCATCATCAAGTTCATACAATCTCTCACTTGAAAGTATGACAGACACTTTTATTTGCTGAAGTATTTAATAGTCAACAGGCAAGATGATGCCACTCAGCCACTTATCTGCACACAGCCCTTGTGGTACGGTGTGAATGCAAAAAAAAAGGTGGAACCCTTTTTGAAAATGTATGTACAAAATTGGCAACATGAATTCAAGTCTGCACAAATCAATATCTGCTTCACTCGCTCAATCGAGCACAAGTTGAAGATAAATGCTTGGGCACCAAATAATCATATATCTAGTATCAATAGAAAACAAGAGGGGAAAAAAGCCCAAACAAGCAAAAAACAAAACAAACATCAGTTTACACATCAGGAAGACAAAAGAAGAAGTTTGAGGTTATACAAAAAAAAAAAATGGTCATGGAGTGACATTTCATTTCAGCCACTCAAGATATTTTCTTGGAATAGGGACAAATTATAAAGAGCACACACTTTACAAGTTTATATTTTATAGCATCATTTTGACACTGCCCACACAGCATGTGATGGATTTTGGTATTCATATCTTGAAAAATAAGCTTTTATTTGGCAAATGTCTGATAATAATTGAAGGCACTTCTATAACCATTAATGCAAAAGCTTGACTTTGGCAGAACAAAGATGAACACCCTTGTAACAAAAACAAAAAATAAAATAATAAATAAAAATGATGCATACACAAATTTTGGCCTCTATACAAACTTTGGCAAATCATTTAACATGACAAGCATTGACACAGATTTGCATGAAAGCTATGCAAAAGTTGGAATAAAATCCATTACTAAACAACCTTTTGAAATCTTTGGCTTTGATTCACATGAACATGCACTCGTCAAAAATATAAATTTCCTCTTTATAAAATTGTACAGATGGCTGCTTGAATGGCAGAGATAAATTGGTCAGACATATTTGCATAACAAATGATCAGCTATGAAAATGCAGTGAAGATAATAAAGTAGTCATTGCAGATATTGTCATTTTTTAAATTGTTTTTGCTACTTTCCCCCAATCACCCTAGCACCTACACATGAATTTAAAATTGTTTCCTTCTAAGTTTAGTTACATGTACTGTCGTGACATCACCAGCTGATCTGCATTTAATATGTCTTCAAAAGGACTTAACTGCTAACAAACAGATATTGGTAGAATCAAGAGATTTGCCTATCTAAATTCAACTCATTCTCCAAGTATGACTAATGTTTAATTTAGCCTCATGACTACAAAGTTTGACCACAAATCAGATCACAAAATAATTTTCTAGTGATAACCACACAAAATATGAATACTTAGAATCTTTATACAGTATTTGACCCTTGACCATGAAAGCCTGATAAGGTGACCAGTCAAAACTTTTTTTGATAATAGTCTTTTTTTTTTTCATTTCTAATACATGAAAGTATTCTCAAGGTGCATTATTTAAACCTACCATAAACTGACAAGAAACCCATTTCGACACATTCAAGAAAAGCTTTTAGAGTAGGCTTCCAAGTTACGATGAAAAAAAAGCGTGTGATAGATGAGGAATTTAAGCACAGTGTAGGCGACAAATAAACCTTTCAATATACAAACTATTGTGGATTTCAAACATTCTTAGCCATATCATCCCTACTTAGTTTTTTCAGCTTTATATCAGTGACCTTATCAAGGTAGAATGGCGAAGGGTAGTGTATTTCTTTTATCATATCTCCAGACCCATTATTCTCATCATAAAGGCTAGAGTATGTGACGTACCCAAAGCAGCCGGCCAGATCAGCACTTGAAGAGTTTAATCACAAAACGAGTTAACTCCATTCTTGTGAATTTGAGATATTTGCGAGTAAACCTGCTAAAAGACAAGGAAATGACAAGAAAATATGGGATATTTTGAATCATAACTGCAAGAATATTCCTTGTTATGCAACAAAGTGAGGTATCATTGGAAAGGTTTTATTTTACTTTATTTGACGGTAATTTTTCTTTGAAGTCTACAAAATTGGCACTTAAACCGATTTGAAATCAAACTCTTCAGTTGTTCCCATCTCTGGGTTATCACGAGCCTACCATCTCTGCCACCTGGCTGGGACACCAGTCCATTGCCTTGTGCACCACATGTACTATAATTACCGTACTATAATTGGTTAAACTGATGAATGGTATACCATTAAACTGCTGATCTTGCTAGCTACAATGTAGCATCATCACGGATGCCAACTTTGAAGGCAGCATTGTAGTGTAGGTCAAAAAGGTGTATTTTTGGCACACCAACAGCTTTAAAACAATATGGGGAAAACAGTATTTTCCATGAAACCTGCAGTATTTTAGGCAAAAAAAAACCCACAGTACTAAATACAGCAAAAAATGTAACAGTTGGCATCTCTGTATCATGCATGGCAGTTTTGGGCCAAGATTTGGCACATCTAGCACATTTGGGCCAACACTCAGCAGCACCTTGCCACAGGCAAGCAATCTGGTGTCTTCATGGAGGCTAAGCGATGAATCAAGGCAGACTGGTGCCTTGATATGAGGCTAGATCATTCATCACCCTTGCCTCCGGCTGCTTGCAAATGAACAATTGCTATGTAAATGACAGTGAATAATTGCTCGTATTACCCCTGAATTCAAATGAATACTGTATATCTGAATACTCATAGAAACAAGTGTTCCTGTCTTGGCACACTTCATGAATACTATTTGCTTACATAATAAAAATGTACATAGCACTTATTATTATTTTTTTTTATTAGATGTCGCACACTGTCTCGATGCCGGCTGGTATAAGTCACAAACATGCACGTATGTATGTGTATAAAGATGGTATGATAAAAAACTAAGCCCTCCTTCATACAGCACTCTGAACAAATTTCAGCTTGAGGACTGTCACTATGGAAACTTCCAGGCAGACCAATTTTTAATATTCAGCAGTTGTTTTTTTGTCAACTTAATTTTTCATTAAGTATTCAAGGCCTCTTCTGTAAAAGGAAGCACAGACAGCCAGTTGAACACACTTGGCAAAATATGAAAAAGGAAAACTGCGGACAAAAAGCAACATGCTTGAATGTCAGAGCGATGGGTCTGTGAGCATTGTGGCAATCTTGAATTTCTCTCTTTCGTTACAGTCATATGCAAGGATGTCATATTCAATGTACATACAAAGATGCTTTGTCCAGAATAGTTTGTATTTTCTGCGCAGTCTCACCAAAAATAGAGATTTCTGCACTGCCTTTAAATAAGAAAGAGCGAATCTTACAAGGACGGCATACACACAATCTTTACCAACCACAGTAAACAATGAAAGAAAATTGATCTTGTCACATGGCTGGGAAAATTCCTTGGACGACAGCCACTGGTTAGCAACCCAGCACCTTATTACAAATCTCGCACTACCATCTTCACGAGGCTTCACGAACTAGACTCATGACCTATCAAATTGACCTTTTGTGAAAGCAAGTAGTGCATGCACCTTTAAACTTTTAAATTGGTTATTGCATGAGACTTGAGATTTATACTCCTTGGTATCTAGCACACATCCATGGAAGAACATAAGTAGGGCGGACAATTTTATATCAAATAATCAATACTTTGCTCTGTCTTTCTTCGGAGCAGGTGGTTCCAAAATACTAGACCTATGCCAGTCCTATCCAATTCAACAGTCATCTTCAGCATTTTGTGACTTAATCCTGCATTCTGTTCCACATTAGGTTTTCATGTTACGACTACCTACTATCTATGTGTAAAAAAATATGGTATAAAGCTGAGCTTTATCCTCTGTTCAAGGAAATACAATATATGTAACAAAAATTCTATATACATATACATTATGAATACAGTGTATTCACTCAGATTTATCTGTGCTACGCTGAAATATGATGCAAATAGAATCTTTCTACTATGAATGCCTGATCGTTTCTGAATACAAAAAAGCTGTTACTACAAAGACTTCCCTCCATCACATCACTTTCTCAAGGTTCATGGAAGACAAAGCACCACATTAAAAGCACACATGGTCATCATCAGATAAACTCTTTCCTGAAGTATAAAAATTGGCACATACTACCTTCTTCTGGAAGCACACAGGACTTGAACCACAACCCTTGATGTAAAAAAGAAGCACTACATGATGGAGCACACAAAATGAGACGTAAGTCGAATCGACCATAGCAGAACAAAAATACTGACCTTTCAGTACCTAGTGTAATACTATCTGCATATTGAATACAAATTCTCTTCAAATTAATTCACTCATTTCTGTGTCACTAGAACACTATCAATGCAGGGATTCTAAATTTGTCATCAATTTGATATGAACAGATTCATTTTTCTCTCTCAAAGAAATACTCATACCCAAAGAAGACATGTAACCAAAGTTAGAAAAGACACGACAGTCCACAAATTGACAAAGAAATGGCAAAAAACATTGACGAACACTGACAAATCCTGGATGGAATCGGGTACTGCAGCATTTTGAACAAATCGGGAGCTGTTTCAGCAGAAAAGTGACTCTGCCCTACACCCTAACCTCAATATTTCCTTACCCCTAAAGAGCAGGCATCCAAAATACAATTTGTATAACAATCTACCATGTAACCTGTATACATTGCCAGAGTGCTGCAAGCCCATAGGGCCGCATGAAAATCTAAAGCTACGTAAAACATTTCGCACTGCTTTGAAATCACCTTCCCATATTCACTGAAGGTGAAACAATTGCTACAGCTGCAGTGTCCTATGCATCTATCAGGTCAACTGTGTATCCAGTGCAGGAAAGACACATCAAGGCTTTCAGACTTTCAATTTCAATTAATCAACTGAATACCAAAGGGGTGTCATCACTTTCAAGAATTAACTGAAAATGTCATTTGGTTCCAGATGAGACGTTGGTCAATTTTGTAAGGTAAGTTAATGTACTGTCAAACGGCAGATTTGAATCACCATCAATGCTTTCAACAACATTTGGGCAGTAGGTGATGGCTTTTTTACAGTAATCCTGGTTCTTATTCAATTCATGGGAAATTTGTTAAAATGTTTTCGTCAAATTCTACTATGATAGTATGTCACTACAAGAACTAAAGGCATGCAGTGACACACACTAAACTATACATAACAGAGAAATGGATATCAATTTCTCTCACATTCTTAGCACACATGAGATACCTCAACCATACCCCCCCCAACACACACACAACAATCATACAAAATTTCACAGCTACGCATATTTAGCAATATCTTGGGAATTCCTTTGTGCCTGATGTGATCTATACAGCGATGTATGCAATCACTGTTTAAAAACCACAAGACACGCAGATTACGCGAATTGGCACAAAATGTTACCCGAATTACCACCACTCTAAGCCATTCAGCTATTCCTAAGACTTTATCCTTCCTATGCACTGACAATTACGACATCTACCCTGCACGCACTAGGGTACAAAACAGCTCCACGAGACTAAGTCTTCAGCACAGCATCTCTTCATACTGAGCATTCCCATGCTGAGAGGTCGGACTGTCCCAGCACCTTTGACCTTTGACATGGCCCGCCATGCTTTGCGTAGTGTTACATCATAGACAGGAAGCGATTCTCCTCGGCTAGCGAGGTCAGGATGGAGGACATGTCGCTGACCGCCATGTTGGCCATGGAAGGGTTGATGGCAGTGGAGCCATCTCCCGCCGACTGGGGGTAGCCTGCCACACCCTGTGAGTTGTAGGTCATCTTGGCGTCGCCACCAGTCTCCCCCTCAATGGTGTCCGGGACTATCTGCTGGACATGGTCCAGCGCGTCGGAGTTCAGGGCAGCCAGCATGTTGGCCATGGGGTCATTCTCACACTCCATGTTGCCCATTGCATGCTGGTGAGGCCTCTGGGAGGCGAGGGCACGCTGTGGTGGCGGCTGTGGCCGCTGCTGGTTGTAAGGGTTGCTGACCACGTCCACGCTGCTGCTGACCTGGTTGCAACCGGGAGACATCTCCATGGTGGACGGCTGCTGCATGCTGCAGTTGACTTGCGGCTGCCGGTGGCCTGCCATGCCACGGCTATTCTCCTGCTTCATGTGGTGAGGGTAGCCCGGATGCTGCGAGTTGTACGGCTGGCGAGGTGGTGGTGGCTGTGGCTGATGTTGTTGGTGTTGCTGCTGCTGATGACCATGATGGGCAGCCATGTTCATGTTGGTGTTGGGTATGTGGGCATTGTGTTGCATATAGCCGCTTGGCATGTGGCTGCCAGCTGGGTGGTGGCTGTAGCTGCCAGCATTGCCACCCTCACTCATCTGCGTCTGTCCATTCCATTGCATCTCCTGCTTGCACTGGTCGTCCAAAAACTGCACCATCTCGTCAGGGAGCATGAACTCTTCAGGCCCACCGGTACCACCCGTATCCATGCTCTCCTCTGGAATTGTCTGATGCTCAAACTGATTGTGTGGAATGTTCTGCCACGGCACTTCCCTGTTTCCAGCCATCTCCTGTTCGGGTATCGTCGGTGGAGGCTGGTTCATGTTGTGGAAGACTGGCTTGAAGCTCTTCATGTTCTCTGGGAGAGGAAGGGGCTGGGCGTTGTTGAACACATTGTACTTTCTGTTGCCCTGAGAGGGCTGGTTCAACCTCATGGGCTCACTGCCTCTCCTCACATCATTACCTTGCACCTCATGTGGCAAGGGAGTCCGTGGAGGGTGGGTAGGCATGCTTGCGACGCCACTGAGCCTCCGATAACCTGGTGGTGGCATGGGAGAAGGTGTCATGCCGAACCGCTCGTCACTATTCTGTTGCATAATCGTCTGATCATACCGGGCCTGTAGATGCCTCTGCTGCTGCAGGGTCAGCCCCGGGAGTCCTGTCGGCCCATTCAAGCTGCTCGCATCACTCGACCGGCGTGATGACCCGGCCGAGATGGGGTCATAGGGGGAGTTGACACCCATGTGACCCGACCACTGAGATGCTCCGGACGTCCTGCGGGATGACAGGTAGGAGCTGGTCTGGCTCGAACGGCGGCTGGAGAACTGGCTGCCCATGAAGAATGACGACGCCTCTGATGACCGGCCGCTGAAGTAGGAGCTGACGGTGCTGTGGTTGCTGCCACGTCTGTTGCCCAGGTTCTCCAGGCTTCCTGTCATAGACTGTGAGCTGTCACAGCGTTCCTCCAGAATCAGCTTCTCAATGGTGCGATCCTTTGGTTTGAAATCAACTCCATCTGGATCAGAAATTAACAAGGAAAAGTAGAAATTACACGGTGCGTAAAATATGTCCCCGCCGGAAGTAGCATTTAGTAGCAAAATGTACAATATAGGTAAAAAGATCAAGGTCAAAGGTGAAAGAAGTCAAGGGTCAAAATTCTATGTAGAAGTTTTGAAGCCCTCACCTAGTGCCATCACATAAAGCAAACGGAATCGAAATCGGGTTAGAAATGACGAAGGAGTAGCATTTTGTAGCCAATGTACAATATAGGTAAAAAAATCAAGGTCAAAGGTCAAAGAAGTCAAAGGTCAAAATTCTGTGTAGAAGTTTTGAAGCCCTCACCTACTGCCATCACATAAAGCAAACGGAATCGAAATCGGGTTAGAAATGGCGAAGGAGTACTAACATTTGGTAGCAAAATGTACAATACAGGTCAAAAATCAAGGTCAAAGGTCAAGGAAGTCAAAGGTCAAAATTCTGTGTACAAGTTTTGAAGCCCTCACCTAGTGCCATCATATAAAGCAAACGGAATCAAAATCGGGTTAAAAATGGCGAAGGAGTAGCATTTTGAAGCAAAATGTACAATATAGGTCATAGGTCAAGGTCAAAGGTCACAACTGAAATTCTGTATAGAAGTTTCAAAGCTCCCATGTAGTGCTATCATATAAAGCAAACAGAATCAAAATCGGGTTAGAAATGGCGAAGGAGTAGCATTTTGAACATTTTGATCACACACGGACGCACGGACGGACACACGGACACACGGACACAAGGACACACAGACACACACACGTACGGAGCCCGTTTCATAGTCCCCTGCTCGAACTCGTTCGGCGGGGACAAAATATAACAGAGTCATTACCTTGTGACAGAATATGATGTCATGTTTGAATTGCTGGCAAGTAAAACACTACTCAAAGTTTGCACAAGCAACGTAAATGAGGCACATTGATGTGATGGAAGTGAGGCAGAAAACTGTCTTGAATAAAATGAGTGGCACCAATGACAGAAAAGTTGAAATTTGAGTGAAATCAGACAAATGTAGAGAAAGCTGTGACAATCAGAATGTCATCACATACAGTGTTTTCAATGATGAATGGGCATTTTTCCTCTTTAAGTGCCATCTACCTGTTACGTACTTTGATACCTGCTGGTTCTTTTCTGACATGTTTGTTAAAATGTAGATCAGCAGATGTGATCTTAAATATTTCATTTGTAGAGAGGGAGACAAATTCAAAAAGACTCAACCCCATATCTTCACCATTCTGCCTAATAATCTTTTGTTTTAACTCTTTATGTGCCATGGTGTAAACCCCCTGTGTGCCACATTGTTCTCAGACACCAATGTAGTCATACTTTGAGAAACCATTCTGTTTTTTAAATCTATGTCACTTTTGTAGATTTCTGTTGAGCTGGACATGTATGGTGAGTAAAGTTGTAGAGAAAATACCAAGCTTTGCTTTGATGTAAATTGTACATCAAATCTACGATTGTTTTCCTTTCAAATGACCAGTAGTTAATCACTCTAAATCATGATTTTTGTACACAAAACAGTGGCAGAAACCTGGAATTTACAGGCCAATCAAGTAGGGAACACTGATTGCTAGTCAATCACCAGATAAAATGCAAGCTAAATGTGAGAGGAACGGAATCACAAGAAATGCTTTCATTGTACTGTGGCATTTGGCGATTTATCAATCGGTTAGGGCGGCTTTGTGCTTTTGAGCAGAATATGCGAAGTTGACTGAGTCGGGTGTGCGAACATGGCACATAAAGAGTTAAAAAGGAATCTTGATTGGGGGCACCGAAGGTTCTCAGATAATTTCTGAAGGAATGGCCTGTGGGCAACTTGAGGTCAAAGTTGTCATATGTCTAAACCACTTATTAGCAAACATTCTACATTCATACAAAGAAACCATTAAAAATGTTATACTTTCCTGCAAATATAGTCCCTAAAATTCAGCTTTGGAAAATATTCCAAATATACTGGGAGAAAGACTTTGATTTTGAAAATCTTTTTACCTCTAGGAAGAGAATTTTGGTAATATGCTCCAACACTTCCCATCTCATAGTCTAGATAGAGAATTGCATCAGGATTCTGAGAACTTCCATATTTACAAACGTATTCACTGATTCACTGAAGTATATGTACTATTGATCAAATGTGAAAAGTTCTAGAAATGTTTTCTGAGGATTTGTTCTTCAATGCCCACAGCTAACATTTGAGGTTGTAAAAGTTGGTAGGGCTTACGATTGTTATTTGCCAAGGCAGGAAGCTGTGGCGCAATCTGGGGCAAGATGGGCATCCCAGGCTTCATCTTCTGCACCATGCGATTAGACGTGGGACCCACTCGGGCCTTGGTCTTGATGGCCTTCTCCATGAAAGGACTGGTGGTCCTGCCAGCAACCATGGGGGCTGTGGTCACCGCCGTGCCTCCGCCCCTGCCACTGCGCCCTCCCCCGCCCAGGTGGGCGCCGCCACCATCGCCGGACTCGCCGACGTTGGAGCTGATCTGGTCGTCCTGGATGAGTTTCTCGTCGTCAATGGCCGTCAGGTCGCCAATGCTCCCTCCAGCGGCGTTCATCTCCACGCCACTGTCATTGTGCGGAGAGCAGCTGTAGTCCACGACAGGAGCACTGAGATGGGCACTCGGGTGGCAGTCATGGTGGACACCTTTCGTCTGCCAAAGGCAGGGAAACAAAGCGTGTTGTGGGTGATTGCATTTCATATCAGTCATGCTGAGGGTTAATTACGGGTATGTTACCATCAGCATTGGTTGCAGAGGCCCTTTTGGCAACTGGGCGTTACATGTTTGACAGCCACTCTTACTTCTGCTAAAAATACTGGCAGTAGACAACTTATCCCAAACACATGTTCACTGTAATTATGGTGCTGCACTCTCTGAGACCTCAGCTTTCCAACTGAATCCACAATATCCCACATGACAAATCACAAGAAATCACTTCATCATGAACTAAAACATATATATTATTAGCAAAGCCACTATATGGCCATGAACAAAACCTGTTGGCAAACTGCTTTGCGCTAATCTAATTTGAACAGGTAATTAGGTCAATCACATTTGAACTGCTGCTATGCTCTTTAAAATAAGAACTGTCCCTTCAAACACTTACATGTATCACTTATACATAAAGCATCATATTGCCAATTCTTTTTTATTGCTGTCAGAAATTCCAACATATATCGCTTCAATGAAATAGGGATTAACTTGAACTGTGTTGTCATGAGAAAGCTGAAATCACTTACCCTGTTGTTATTGGTTGACTTGGATGAAATCTCCATAGCCTTGCTTGGGACTTTCTTCTCTCCGTCTCCAGGACTTCTCTTGTCCAGCTCCTCCCCCTTCTTGTCCATCCTGTCCCCGGCCCCAGTGCCGGGGCCTGGGGTGGGGTCCTTCTTGTCCCCACGCTGCCGCTTTGTGACATGCGCCTCGGGCCCGTGCACCGTCTTCACGTGCTTGCGCAGAGAGCTGGGGTCTGTGTAGCGTTTGGTGCAGCCAGGTATTTTACAAATGTATGGTTTCTGCAGAAAGAATGTTATCATTTATACCAGTTGGTAAGAGTTGCATGACAATATGGATTCAGGATGCACTTTCATGAAGTTCACAAGCACAAATACACTGTTCATACAACATAACAACAGATTTCAATTAGATGGTAAACATTGTCTTGTGTATTAAAGAATGCAAACGATTACTAGTGCTTGTGGAAGAGGTTAACAGCTGTAGGCTTAAGGTACAAGACTTGATTTACTAAATTCAAGCCCACTCACACATCTACAAAATGATCACATGATGAAAAGAAAAACAGCGTTGAATAAGTTCACTCTACTGTCATGATCCTTGATATCTGTTACGCAAGTTTGTAAACCTGTTTCAGATGGGTTTCATGTAGGTGTTTTTATGACTGTACAAGGTGCTCCTAACTATGTACCAAGAGTGGGTAAAATCATTAGAAATAAAGGACTAATCTTCCAGTATCCATTTATCCGCAAGCACTTGATGCATTGTGGATGTTCAGCGAAGAAAGCAACTTTTACAAATATCTACATGAGTGATGTACTCCCTGTGCCGAGAATCTGAACTAGTACTCACCGCGTTGGAGTGGGTCCTATTCTGATGCTTGGCCCTGTCGGAGGCATTGGAGAAGGCCTTGGTGCACCCCTGGAACTCACACACATAGGGCCGCTCACCCGTGTGGGACCGCAGGTGGGTCTTGAGGTTCTCCAGCCGTGAGTAGGCCTTGCTGCAACCTTCAAACTGGGATGCATGGTCGAGGGTCAAAGGACAGGTCAAGATGGATAGATGAACACATTCATCATTGGTGTCTTGAAAAGACCCTTTTAAGCACATGGTAGCAACTAACTGATCTAGCTTCATCAATTGAAGTATGATGCAAACACAAATGTACCTCTTTCTATCGGTAAGAAGTTGGTTGGCTATACTCTTTGTTTTAACTTTTTTTTCTGCATACTGATTACACTTGCCTCTCATTTGCAAAGGAAGCTAGCCTTGCTTTATTTACTCAAACAAGTAATGGGAACCACATCACTTAATCATAAGTATGAATAGTGGTTTGCAAAGGATGATACCTCATATCAGCTTTTATCCACAGAGCATGGTATGTCCTTGTTTTTTGAACAGATAATGTGTCCACTCAATTAGCTATAACTTGCCATGATGTTTCATCAGCATTTAGTTAAATCATCCAAACTTGACCTAGTTGTAAATTAGAGCCAGCCCACTCTGGTGTAGCAATGTGTCTCAGTCCCAAGAGGAAGGCCAATGGGATACATTAGGGATTACGGGATTGGCTAATCTCTGTATTCTTTGCCAATTAGTTTTCAGACATCTGTGCAATCGGCAAAGAAAGAACTCCAGTGAGAACATGCCAATCAGCAAAAAGAGCATGTCGAATGTCAAAGCTCCAATAAGTATCTTTGAGGATACAGCAGCATTAAAACTCTGTTTTCTCTGTGTATTTCTCCTCCTAGAGATGGGGTGGGCATGATCATGTGGCGACATAATCGGTTTATTGCCACTTGGACTATTATCAGATGGTCTACTTCCCAGTTCGTCTAACACCACTACCGTTTAATTCATTTAGTCTACTATCAATTTTGTCTAATTGCCATTTGGTCCAATTCTCATTTGGTCTAAACCCCAGTTTGGCTAATTATCATTTCATCTAATGACCAGATGGTCCAATTTCAATTTTCTCTCTTTGGACCTTTTCCCATTTTGTCTAATAAACTGTGGGTATTAGACGAAATGGGCATAGCCCATCTGAAAGTAGACCAACTGGTAATAAGGCTAAGTGGCAATTGGACTTAATGGTCATTAGACGAACTGGTTGTAAACGAAACGGGATTAGACCGTGTGGGTTGAGACTAAATGGCTCTTGGACGAAGTGGGAGTAGACTAAGTGATAGATCACCACATAATCACTGGTTTACACTACTCACGGTGCATTTGTGGGGCTTCTCGCCCGTGTGTCGGCGCATGTGAACCACCAGCATGTACTGGGCCTTGAACGGCTTCTCTTCCCGGATGCAGTCCTGCCACCGACAGATGAACTCCTTCCGCTCGCTGTGGATGTGGTCATTGTTGATGTGCTGTGTAGGGGTGAGGAGGGGCAGAGAAAAGGGACAGATAGGGGGTAGAGAACATCGTTTATTTGTCATTGCAACAAAAAGATCACTGATTTCATCTCAGCAATGTGATTGGTTCAAGAGATGAATGCTCTAGACTGCAATGCATCACTGATTCCTAATCACAAAGGGCACTGTGGCATAATGGATAAGCCTCCCGACTCCCAATCGGAAGACCAAAACTAGATTCCCATCCAGTGCTTATGTCTTTGGACAAGATGTTTTTAACCACCATGTCCCTCTCGACCCAGATGTATAAATGGGTACCTGGCAACGCTAGGCTAATAACAATGGCAGGGCCCTCTGGTAGAACAGTGTCAAAACTGAAGAGCTACAAACTGTACCCTGGATAAATAATACATTATTATCATTATTATCATCATTATTATCATTATTACTATTATCACTATCATTACAAAACTTAACATATTAAACACTAACACCTTTGGACACATTTGACCAACATGGACAAATTGAAAAGGTTTGTCAAAAATTCATCAATACACTCTAATTCTCAATCAATGAAAGGTCATCAATTTCAAAATTGTATCCAGGACTTAGTGTTTTGCCATTCACTACAGAGGAGGCGTGTGCCTTTCATTGAATTCAAGAGAGAGGAACAACCAATATACTTGTACTTTCAGTGCACACATATTAACATAATAATACGGAACTCTGAGCAAAGGCCACCACAGGAAAGAACTTCACTGTACAGTACCCAGATGACACATGTTCACATGATACACTGACATTTGCGCACAGAACTTTGCAATTATATGACGAAGTTTGTCCAAACTTTCACTGGTTTCGTTCTTGTATAATGTAGCATTTACACCACATGTCTTTATATCCCTTTGAAGGAGAATGAAAAATAAATATAGATAAGAATGGAGTGAGTAAATATCACTAGAAACACTGCTGAAAATTTGAGGAAAATCAGACTATCTATTAAAACGTTGTGAATTTTGGAAGTTTTTGGTGGAATCATCGCTGCATGAGACTATTACAGTTCACGACCACACATTCATGTATGTAAAATTCAACAAGAAAATTCAACAACATTCCATTTCTTTTGAAAAGTTAACATTCCCTCAACTTGTTACTGACATATGGTGAGGTAATATTATTCCCCAGCTTTCTGAAAGAAGCAAGTCAAGTGCTCTTTCATTGTGTTAGAAAAGTGAAAATATACATTGTACTGCATTTCCTTTGTATTGTTTTCTATATTGAAAATGACGTCACAAAGTTTTGCACAGTCTTCTCATCCAGCGATGGCTGCAGAGAAACTTTCAAATAGTTTGTCCAATATTCCTCAAACTTTACTGATCTGTTCTACTGATATTGCTGCATTTCCACAATTTACATTTGAGTGTCATTCTCCTTATAACTGGAATCATACAGATAGTCTTAACCCTAACAAGGCCGGGCTATTTAGGTAGATGATAGAGCCACGGCCGTGGACCGTGCAATCGCGACGAAAATTGGCACACACATTGCCTATGATGTAATCTAAAGTACCATGAAGTTAATTTTTCAAAAAATATCATTTATGCTAAATTATGCTAATTCATGCATAATGATGCATGAAATCAGATAATTTGGTATAAATCACTAAATAAAGCTCAAAACAGGCCCCATCCTTCAGATCTTGGCCATTGACCGCACGATTGCGACGAAAATTGGCACACAAATTGCCTATGACGTAATCCAAAGTACCATGAAGTTAATTTTTCAAAAAATTATTTATGCTAAATTATGCTAATCAGACAATTTGGTATAAATTAATAAATAAAGCTCAAAACAGGCACATTTTTTGTGTAAATATTCTTTTTAGTTTCCTTAGCAAATGTAAGAAAAAAATTGTGGCATCAGAAAAATTTCTGAAGTATTTTATTATTTTTTGAATTTCTTATGAACTTCTCTGTTTTTTGGACTTTATGTTTTTCATTGTTTTTTCAATGAAATTTGTCCGCGACATTGTTCTGAACAAGAAAATATGTTATTATTTGTTTTTAATCAATAAAACAACAAAATAATCATGCATTTATGAAATTTGCCTGTAAGCACAGTTTGCATTGAAATTGTACATGAATTCACATTTTTGAGCAATTTTTGGTCTGACATGCATGTCCATATTTATGTGCAATTTCGGAACCGTGCACCAGAGCATCGCAAATTTGGTGTCAAAAGATGCGGGAGACTCGAAAGAAAGAAGTCATGAAACATCAGGGTGATAGCTTTTCGCAAAATAACGGCCTAGTTAGGGTTAATAGAGTCATACCTGTACGAGCTGCTCCAGCGTGTCAAACTTTCTCCGACAGTCCAGCCACTCGCAGTCCGTTACCACGGGGATGTCCTCCTCACCCCCGTGGGCCCCATCCTCGTCCCTGTGGTCCACTGCAACCCGTGCGTGGCCGTGCCCAGCAACGGAGGGTGAGCCCTCCATCTGGGAGGTGGAGGAGACAGTGTTGGGGTCGTCCTGACCTTTGACCGGGTGGTGATCTAGGTCGGCACTGCTGCTGACGAGGTTGTTGTTGGGCTCTGAGTTGTGCTTGGTTACCTGGGAAACAAGAAGATGGATGCCAAAAGCAGAAAGTCAGGACATACACCGAGATATCACTCATCAGATATACCTATCTACTTCTGGAGTACACATAATTGTGATGGGAACATGAAATGCAAACAGAATGTTATGAAGAGGAAACACATGTTTGAAAATGGTTCAGGGTTCTATATGATAGATGTGTGATTACGTCATTGAGAGCATTGAGATATTATGCATAGATATTACGAATGAGAGCATTCAAACCGACCTACAGGGTGGATGGATAGTGTAGCACATTGCAAAGTGGGTGCATAAAAATTGCACTACCTGGTGACTCAAGACAAGCACCCATGGTATACATTTTAAGAACTCCTGTATGAAACTTTGGTGTCTCCTTTGAGCATCCAAAGTATAGTATTTGTGAATTTTTGTGTTGTCACATATAAACAAAAAGAATGGAAAACTGAATCAGAATCTAACTGAAGAAGAAGGAAAAAAAAAGCTGGTGAAAAATAGAAAGAAATGATCATTGACTCTTCGTTTTCTTTCAAACTGTATAGAGATCTTCATGCACAGCTTCACTTATTGGAAGTATCTGGCCATTTTGGGCATCCAAAACTCCCCAATATTCAGCTCCTAGATAAAAGTACTATTTCTAATTTAATATATATATATATATATATATATATCTGTCACTTCCACTGACATCATTGCAAATGTTGTAACATATCTGACTGAGATACAGCTTGAAGGGATGAGTGTTTCTGCCAAAAATTTGACATCCAACTATAAAATGCACAGTGTGATAATAAAAGGGAGAAAAAAATAGTATAACAACTCAAGATTTGGATATCTGTGACTTCTTCCCTTTGCTTATTATGAACACAGCTGCTCTGTTTCACAAAGTACAGTGTATCAGACAGTTAACAACAAGTAAACCCACATGTTACTAAGAAAACTATCAAACAGCTTCTACATGTATTTCCTTCAGTGAAAATAATCATAACGATTCACGGTAACTAAGTTAACAAGGACTAACAAGTCAAGACAGGAAGTATTCTGAACAACCGATTCATATTTCTGGAGTTCATAAGCCAACTTGCTTCAGTCTTTGACCACATGATAGATACAAAGTTAATTTATTTCAACATGTTACTCAATGTCAACCACCTCAAGTCATGATCGATCACAGTTCAATTATCTCCAACTTTCATTCGTTAATGCTTTTCATTAACACAAGCAAATCATATGTGTTGCGAAATGAGAAAAAAAAATCAAATATATTCTAAAAGATTCTTTTCTAATCGTGCACATAACCGAACACAACCTGTTTCATGTTTACTACAAGGTGTGTGTGATTTAAATGCAATAATATTTTGTCTGAACAAAACCTCTTTTAAACTGAGTGCCCATTTCAATTTCTCCTTCAGTTATTTTAGAAGGGACTTCTGGAATTTCAGAAGTTGATAAAAATAAGTGACATTAACATATCAATTAATAAACTAGGCTGCTTTCACGGTAACCTTTTCTATCCAGATTACTTATTACAGGTCTTCATGTCCATAGTCCCACGCATAGACTCTGAACAGCCAGACGGGGGCACAAAGTGGCTGTTAACACGGCAGTCCAAGATTTGACCCAGTATGTATGCTTTCAAACAACAAAATATTAACTGCTCTACAATAAACATCATAGTGTTTAATGGTATTGCAGATTTAAAATAATGACTAATTACCTGGAGTTGAGACTTTCTACGCACAATGGGCATTCATTTATTCGCAAACGGTGGAGGAGCGTACGATTGCCACATACGGGTTATATCATCGCGAGTTCAAAGTGTTCACTAGTATCTCTATGCAAATCATGAAAGATACGTGGTCACAGTCGTGACCCCTATATCCGACACACTCATTAGCCGAAACCCACTCTGACTTGAAGAATTTCATTAGTAAGCTCCACCTTGAAGCGTTCTATTTACGCATTGAAAGGGTCTCTGCTGGCTTGCATTTCCACTCCCAAAATCCTTGGATTTGCAGGCCCATGACGCGGAGCGCCCATAAAACGCAGCTAAATGTCGAAACCGATTTTTGCGAGTCGCACTGCAACCAAGGGAGAGGGGGGAAAGCGGAGCTTAGCGGAGGAAACGCATATCATGAATGTGGTTAGAAGCGTGTTCATTAACCCAACAAAAGCATTCGAACAACATGGGCCTGGAAGACAAGTGGGGAAATTAGGGAGCCAGAGGACACATTAACACCCTTTCTCTACCAATCCCTCCGACCACAATCTCATTTAGAGCCCCCAAAGGTCAAAAGCACTTTTCCCTCTGAAAATAGGAAAAACTAGTGGAATCCAAGATTTTAAAGGGATAATTTGCTTTGACTCTGATCTTGTCACAGTTCCTAGTTAGCTACAGTCTCCTATAATGGTTCATACTGTACAAAAAATTATGATCAACCCTCTCTCATATAACATGAGATGGAGGATAAGAGAATGAACTTGAGAAGTAATGGGCTCTATTGCTATATTTAATTGACTTTCTCATGACCATTACCTTGAAAAAAAAAAATAAGTTCCATACCAGTATTGGTGTCAGTGAAGTTCACAACTACATTTTCACCTTATTAACTCACAGTTCATCTATTTCATGCTGTGTTGACTGGGGGACAAGGTTCCATACATTATGTGTTCATTTCTCACCGTAAATTTTCTTTTACCTGATGCATTCAAAACTGCACACTATCTTAAATAGCAGAATGCAGACTTGCACACAAAAATTCAAATTGTGTCCCTCCCCCCTCCCCCCTCCCCCGCCCCCCCTCAAAAAAATAAATAAATAAGAGGAAAGTATATAACCAATAGATAAGTAAACGACATGATGAAGGATTTAAATGATAGATGAAAACTGAAAACTCTGAAGGATTCAGCTCTTATTGTTTTCAGATAGATCATATAACAGGTGTTTTTGGTCTCTGTATGTAACATAAGCTCATCTATGATTTCATGACTGCCATCCATTTTTTTTTTAAACATATAAATCCTAGTCTTACACCAAAATATAAGCTCTTCCTTTAATATCTTAAGCCATTAAAAAATTTCTTACCAGGAGTACTCTCCCCCACCCCACCCATCTTGTTGTTATTGTTGTTGCTATTGATGTACAGCAGAATTAATGCTTCACACAAATTTTGAACGGTAAACGAACCTGCTCAGCTCATTCTAAGAGTTCGTGCCACCTGGGGCTACGGATAACTACTAAGTTTTCACAGCATGAACACATTCAGCCACTGTGAAATGAGTTTCCTGAGGCTTCAAGATGAGAATTACGTCTGATCTGTGAGCCCTGCGGGGACTGTGAAAAACTGAAAACAAATCAATTATTTCCCACCACAACACCACATCATAGTACTGCTTCTGGATTTTTCATCTTTATTTGGGGATTTGGGGGGGGGGGAGGGGGAGGAGGAGGAAGCATTCAAGCTGAATTTTACTCTCCCCAATTGCCAGATTATGAGCTTGAGAGGTTAGAAGAAGTCAAACAGAGGTGTCTGAGCGATATCTTATGAGGCACAAAGTCTGATTATGACTTCCACACTCCCTTATTTGGTTTGAGGGGTGGGGGGGGGGGGAACCTAATCTGCTCTTATAAACAGTTATTCTAAAATATACCGTAATCCATCTTTCAGGGATGATATTGCGGTTTGTTGAAAAAAAAAAATCAGAAATCAACATTTTCAGGTGATTTTGATACATGGAAAAAGCAAAATGTGAATAGACTTGAGAAAAAAAAATCTGACATCAGATACAGAATATCATACCTGATCTTTCTTGGTCTGATAGCACGTCCAAGACTTTGCATTTAATTTTTTTTTCACATTAAAACGACAAAGATGCTCAAGTCTAATGGGATATCAAAACCAATATCATCCCAGACACTAGGCTTATCTTGTCAAATGCTTTTTTGTTTGTTTGTTTGTTTGTTTGTTTGTTTTTTGTTTTTTTTTATCAGCATTCAGCAATCCCAACAAACTGAATCTAGTTGTAAAGGTAGCAAGCCCACTTAGGTGCAGCAATGTTCCTCAGTTAAACAGCAAGGCCAAGATGTCACAAAAGAGATGATTAGGAAACTTAAGGTATTCTCTATTTTTTGACAGTTAATTTCCATACATCTCTGCCAATTAGCAAACGAAGCACAGCAAGGGTTACAAGAAACATTTCTTTGAAGTGGGATAGTAGCAAGAAAGTGGTCTTACATCAGTCCCTAGGTAAAAACACACACACAAGTATAACAACTACATTGTATGTCAGGTACAGACATTGTAAAAATAACAGAAAGTATTACAATTAAAAAATATATATATACAAATAAAAGTGGTGAGCATTTAACAGTATTATACTGCTACTGCATGAATTTTATCAAGTTTTCCCTTAATATGGAGAGCGTGATGCATTATTTCACCATTTTTCAGCCCTTAGAAACAGAATTTCCTGACAGGGTACTGACATCATAATTCCTTGATCATCACAAGTGGTCCAAGTTCTTTTTGCGATTTAAGTAATTGATGAACCCATGGTCACACTTGCTCATGAAATACTGGCAATAAAAATAAGGCACTTTTCATAAGGGGCAGCAGGGGGTGGGGGAAGAATTTGCAGTCTTCAGACAAACTTGTAGATCATTACATGAACATACAAGAACGTAGATTTCCGAGAACATAGACGAAGGGCTTTAACAAGTAACCTGGTTCAGTTTTAATTCACTCCCCGAGTGAACTGCATCCCTTTAAAATCATGCTGCAACTTCCGAACACTGGAGACATTTATCACCCCGCTGCTTTTTCTCCGGATCACTTGGCAAGGAGCGAGTCAGCGCCAGCTCCTCTGACGACGTGACCAGACGTGACAAGTTTGCAGCGCCCTCTATCACTGGATTGCAGAACAGGATCTTCCATTTCAGCCGGCAAGTATTGTGGTCTGTAGGCACAAACCCGAATTCGCGGTTTCCCAACCATTGCACTGACGAACATCCCAGTTTGGGCCAAATCAAGGCAAATTAAAGTTGATCACTCAAACACACTGCATGCAGCTGCATCATAAACCACTCCCAAATTTGAAACATCACACAGAATTTGTTCCCCCATACTAATGGGCATCAGCAGTTGAGTCAGAAAGCTATATACAGTGTGTCAAGAGGGTCTGAAATAGAGACTATGGTGGCAGCCACTTACAAAGTGTCCTTCGTCATTAAACTTTTTAACCACTGACTGACACAGTGAACATTTCAATCCTTTTCTCCCCATTTTATGCTTTGTTCTGGGTTTTGTGTGTGCGTGTGTGTGTGTGTGCTTTGTTGTTGCCACCATTGTTGCTTTCTTGACTGACAAGCAAGGTTTCATCAAGCAATTTCTGTGAATTTGTGTGGACAGTTTTACTAATTGAAATATGAGTGGTCAGAACTTTGGGTGGAGTGGACATTCAACCAACTGACCTATATCAGTTCTGTTGTTTGGAATGCCGCATTTAAGATTTACTAATACTTGGTCTGTCGCAATACCTCTATTGACCACAGGATATTAATACTTATTGCTTCAGCGAGAACAATTCTATTAACTGAGATGATATCGCAATCAGCCACAAAAGATGCTCATAATAAGTTAATTGAGCTTTGTTCATTTGCTCATTTGCATAGAGCTCAGCAAACTTGGCCACTATTTGGCACACAAATGGAGATAATTCAGCATGATTGCTGATCCGCTTATGGTCAACCAATGATTTTTAGCAACCCAATACAAAGTGTATGACATTGTAATCCAAAAGGATTAATTGGCTCGATATCATGAAGCAAACATGAGGAAACAAGTAACACAACAAATGAGGGTGAAAAAGAGATAGAAGACAGAGAGAAGTGATAGAAAGAAAAGATAGGGAAACAGAAGGAGATATAGCCAGAAGAAATGAAATAATAAATACTCGTATTTATCTTCTCAAAGCACCAAGTTGTAATGGGAGTTGCAAATTGCCCGCTTGCCCCTGGCAACCAAAACTCACTGTCAGGCAAGTATTATTGAATGAAGATTTGCCCAAGTACGGGGGCCCTTATCCAAGTGCTACTGTCAGGCCACCAAATTTCAAAAAAAAAAAAAGTCATCCTTTAAAGGGACAGTACAGTACTGGTTGAGGTGGGGATCCATGTTTTGAACATTCCTGAGTGAGATAATGAGAAACCTCTCATGAAATATGAAAGAGCATGTAATTCTAAGAAGGATTCAACGTTTATTTGATGAAAATTGGTTTTCAAATGGCTGAGATATCCAAAAAAGTGATAATAATAAAAGGCGACAGGCCACGCCTTTCATTAGGATCTCTTTGTTTCACCTTGTTTTTGGATATCTCAGCCATTTCAAAACCGATTTTCATCAAATAAACTTTTGATACCCCTTAGAATTGCATGCTCTTTGACATCTCATAGAGTGGTTTCTGAATATCTCGCAAAACGTTAAAAGCTAAATCCTCACCTCAACCAGAACTGTACACACCCTTTAAAGGGACTGTACAGTACTGGTTGCGGTGGGGATTCATGTTTTGAACATTCCTAAGTGAGATAATGAAAAGCCTCTTATGAAATATGAAAGAGCATGTAATTTTAAGAAGGATTCAACGTTTATTTGATGAAAATTGGTTTTCAAATGGCTGAGATATCCAAAAAAGTGCTAATAATAAAAGGCGACATGCCACAACTTTATTAGGATCTCTTTGTTTCACCTTGTTTTTGGATATCTCAGCCATTTCAAAACCGATTTTCATCGAATAAACTTTTGATACCCCTTAGAACTGCATGCTCTTAGACATCTCATAGAGTGGTTTCTGAATATCTCGCAAAACGTTAAAAGCTAAATCCTCACCTCGACCAGAACTGTACACACACTTTAATGTCCCGACTGGGCAACTACAAGATTAAAAATGGGATTATTATGTTTTCTTTTATTTTGGACCAATGCATTTTCAATTCAAACCACCAATGTTTCAAATTTAAAGATTCTTTTGGCACAAACCAGACACCTGTCAAGACCTGCTACATACAACTGTACTTTTTTTCTTTTTTTTTTTTGGGGGGGGGGATTTACAACCCTGTAATGACAGACATTTCAGAAGACAACACTACAGTTTAAAGTGAGCATCTCAAATTTCTGACTAAGAGACTCTAAAATAAAGTAATACTAAATATGTAATACGTAAAACATATTCAAGTGAAAAAGGTTTAAGAGAGTTTAGAACATACACATGAAGTTGTAAATTGGACAATTTTTTTTTGTTAGAACATGGTTATTGTCATGAGACTACTTTGCTCTGACAGAGCTTTCCAGAGATCATTTATACTTCGACAGTAACACTGATCAAATAATTCCACAAAATACCACAAGGTCTTAGCCCGCCCTCCCTCCCCCCCCCCCAAAAAAAAGTCTTTATTCCAATCTAAAGAAATGGAATAGTTACTAAAACTAAACTACAGCAGTACAACTCATTTAAGCCACATCCCACTGCAAAGCACTACAAAGATGTATTGAAATATTATTCACAGTAATGGTACTCTCTGAGTCTGGTAAGTGACAACTTTTTTGTTTGTTTGTTTGTTTTGAAAGTCGTTTGCTTGTTTATTTCTTTGTTTGTTTGTTTGTTTGTTTGTTTGTTTGTTTTTGCAGTTTAAATGATAAAGACAGATATGCTTCTCCTTTCATAGATATCAGCAACACTGGTAACTGACGTCATCACTAGACAGTCATATGATCAATGATGTATACTGCACAATGATTTAAATTCATTTTGACTTTGAAAAAATTCATGCCAATAATAATATTATAACAGTCTGAATGCCCCAAAATATCCAATATGGCAGTCTTGGTGTTCATAAAAATGTGTCAGTCTAGAGTATGATTTTGGTGACTTTCTTTAATAATAATAAAAAAAAAACTAGTTTAAAGAATGCTGAAGGAAAGACTATGCGAATTCACATTACAATCAGAGTATCAGAATGACTCTACTTGCAGTCTCCTGGGAAAAGCTTTGAGAGGGCGAGCATAGGACAGCTACACCTTCACTACAGAACCAATGATAGAACAGCAAATAGTGTAGGGTACATGCAGCTATTCCACAGACAGCTTGCTGAAATTGACTGAATAGCTCCCTCTTCTGTTCGGAGACAGGAAGCTTAAGGCCAACTCTCAACATCACTGTGAGTGCTAATGTTTACAATCCAGATCGTGAGCTGTACACACACAAGTGTATCTAACAAAGCTTTTTGCTGTCTTTTTCTTTCGTTTGTTTGTTTGCTTTTTTGATGGATGAAATTATGAACATTGTTTTAAAAGTTATCAGATGAAAAGGTTAATGGCTCTTTCAAGATGCAAACAGAATCTCTCTACTCACCATGAGATAAGTGTGATTTGAAATTGCAAAACTGTTGTAACATAAGGTCATGCCTTGGATTTTAGAGGTCTCCCACAACATCAGAATACATGTGTAAATAAAGACCCACAAAAAAAAAACAAACAAACAACAAAAATATATCTCACACAAACATAAAAACATACAGAGCTAAATAGAAAATCTTGGCTGGCGAGATTTCATTCAAATCATAATGTAATCATCATACATCATCGTCATTCACACAGAGTCATGTGTTTGACGTTATGAAAATAGAGTCCAGAGATACAAATCACACAGTACTTGAAAAACTACATCATTCTGGGTGAAAACAAGAACCACAACGACGACGACGACGACGACAACGACGACAACAACGACAATGACAACGACAACGACGACAACGACGACAACGACGACAACGACAACAACGACAACAACGACAACAACGACAACAACGACAATGACAACGACAACGACGACAACGACGACAACGACAACGACGACAACAACGACAACAACACACAGACACAGATTTTCTACTGCAACATGGGACACATAAAAGAAATACATTATGGCCAGCAAAAATCACAAGGAGTGCTCAGTTGAAGAAAGCTGTCTTGGTCATACTACAATCCACCCACGGCCAGTTCCATTCCCATTATTCAATGAACATTCTTCTCAAACGCTTATAATCTATGAGAACCAAACCACATTATGTGGTTAATCTGGTCACTCACAAATTTTTCTCTTTCTTTGAGAATATCATGATCATTTTCAAGGATTTTTTTAACACAGTTTGAGTTTGAAATAACATTAATGTCACTGGTTGTGTGTAGGATTTTGCAGCTTGGATTCTCTAAATTAAAACATTAATAAACAGTGCTCTTAAGATTAAATCTCCCACTGGTTTGCACAAAAATCTTCAGTATATTTCCTTTAAAAAAAAAAATCAATGTCTAAAAAATCAATGCCTCTGGCAACCTTCTGGGAAGATCCACAGAAGGTATAGCAACATTCACTCATGCAATTTACGTGCGGGATTGCAACCACCATGACTGCATTGTCAAATATATGAGAACGCTAAAAATCCATCACTATATTTTGACTGTCTGGTGTTCTTGAAGTCGTCACTTTTCTGTTCAAACTCACCGTATCTATTAAAGGTCCAGTTTACCTTTGGGAGCAGTGATTTAAAAAATGTTCAAGATATCACATTTGATGCATATGTGTAGATCTGTTGCATCACAAAACATCCTACCATATAAAATTTTCGCAGTAAAGCCTAAAATATAAGGAGATATCAGTGTTTTTCTCAATAAACCGTAACTGTAGACGGTTTAGTCTGGAAACATTCTTATTATAACTATTGTTCACATTTTGTGTATTTAACAAACTTAACATCGATCATAGGGATTCAAATTTTTACAGTGGTTGTTTCTAGCCCTAACTCATATTTTAGAAGTATTTTGAAGCACTAATGCTAGGTTTTTGTTTCATCTGCAAATGGTAAATTATGCCTTTAAAGCCAAATTAATTACAGAGAAAAATAAAATCCACATCAATCTGCATCAAAGCTGAATAAATTGGACATGGATTATAAAAAGAGATAAAAAATAAAAGTGAAAGGAAGACTGGACTCGAGTCTAACCTGAGGACTGAGAGCTTCGATTTCAGATGGTTTCTTGGAATGACTTGTGATGTGTGCTGATGTGGAGGAGGAGGAGGCTGGATGGATGTCCCCGCCTTGTTGGCCGTGTGCCCTGGCTAGCAGCGTTGCCATGGCATGGTGCTGGGGAGGGGGAACCCCGCCGGGCAGGTATCCCGCCCCTGACATCTCTCTGTCATACAACGGGGAGAACAAAATTTAAAATATTTGTTTAGAAATCTTACATACATTCTATTAATAGATAGATACGAAAAGTTCAACAGTAAAGAATTAAGAAAATAGTTTATACTACATTTGTTGTCTTAGTATGTTCATGAATATCATTCAGTCTAAACAGAAACAAGTTAAATTCTACAAATTCCCCAAGAAACATACAGGTACTACAATATATACTCTTTTTCATAATATTCCAGCATGCTTTTTAACAAACATGTGTGATATACATACAGTCATATTTTATGAATTATATTGAATATGCCTAGCAGGCAAGTGTACGATGAAACGTCCACAAAGTTTTGGTAGTCTTTGTTGTCTTTTAATACGAAAGTCAATAACGGCGTCTGCTTGGCATTCTCATGATGCAATATTAAGGCAGTTTGAAAATGGTTTCGATGTTCTTAAAAACATCCATTATATTTTATACTCCATTATTAAAAAAATAAACTAATTCTGTTATACTGTACAACCAGAAATTTTTGCATGCATTTTAATTTCTGATGAGCCTAGCTTCGCGAAATTAAAATGCACACAAACATTTTTGTTTACACTATTTGCATTGAATGCCAGTGGCAATTCACAAAAATTTCATGCCGTGAATATTTCTTGCTTTACAGCAAGAAGCATTATCACCTATTAAGCCTCCATTCCAATTATGTTGCCTGTTGTTACATCACCATTATCAATATCATTATCATTATCATCATCATTATCATCATCACCTGTGATGCCTCATGAGCTGCTGTTGGAGGTGATGCAGGTGAGCCAGCGGAGTGACCGGATGGGTCCAGTTGACCGGGCTGACCGTGCCGGCAGAGAGGTGACCGTATGATCCACTGGCGGCCGAGGAGCTGCGCGAGTTGTTGACGTAGGCGACCAGCGAGTTGGGCGAGGTGCGGATCATCGCATTGATGTCGATCGACTCGTTGAAGAGTGGTGAGATGGAGAGGGCGCGCTTTCGACTCATCCGACCGCCGGGGCGGGGGCTGGAGAACCTTGACCCTACGATGCAAACAGCATAGATTGAGAACAGAGCTGGAGTTAACCACATCATGTGAAGGAGAAACTGGCTTCCGTCGAAAAAACCTGAGAAGCCCTTCATTCCATATATCATTTTCAAAGCAACTTCTTCATTAGCTTCCCTACTTTGACTATCCACTATGCACTTTTATTTTACTTCCATCCATATCAAGTAATATTTTTTAAAATTTATTTATTTCATAATTTTTCATTTATTCAAATAATAATAGTGGTCTCTTATAATGCGCTAAAGTCCATCAAGAATGATGCTCATGGCGCTGAGAAATGGAGACAATTTTAATATGAAGGAAATTTCTGCACTGCTGACGGCGGCAAGAGACAGTACCTTCGACTGATCCGAAGTCGAGGGCGGGATGTTCAATGCTTCCTGCAGTACTGGGAGGATGACTGTAGACGTCAGAGGGTAAGCTGTGCCCAAAGGCCAGTGGAGGGATGAAGCTACCCGGAGTGCCACGAGCTCCTAATTCTACACCTAAACGGAGCAGCAAAGATAAATCAGACCTGTAAACCACACTTGTTTAGTTGACCATGTTCAAGGAAAAGAATGACTGCCTGTCAGTTTGAATAACTACTGGAAATGGCATGAATTAAATATTGGTATGGATTAGGGAATGTGTCGCAACGAGCTGAGTTCCAGAATATTCAGTAAAATGCTTACAAAGAATTTACTGAAGATGAGAGACACTTGTCCAATTTTTGTTCAGTTGCATACATGTGAGTTCAGAGGGAAAAAAAAGGCTTGTTACTACTACAATTGCATAAAATCAAGTTGAATGAAGATTTAAAGAATTTTTATATAAACAGTTCATAGTCAACCTTTGTGTCCGTACACTGGTTCGAAATAACAGCTTTAATGCTCATGCAGTATATTGCTTATACAGCATAATTATAAAATACCACACTTTCGGGAATTGAATTCACAATTAAGACCCTCATTAATGGAATGAGAAAAACTATCCTTTTTCAAGTGAGGAAACTTAGCGATATTCCACCTTAGAGAAGATAGTCATACAACACATGTTGGATATCTCCTACTACAATTTTTACCTTCTGCTGGACATTATAAGACCAATCAGCATGCTGCCAAATGTTACAGGAGCCGACATTTACGTGAGCTTTTAAATTAACGAATATACAGGTCCACTTGCGAAATTTCCAAAAAATAACAGCAGCGAAATGTACACTTTAACATTATCAACATCAGTAAAGGGAATTGGCAAGGAGCCATACCTGGGAGAAAACAAAAAATAGAACAAAGTAAATAATTAAAGTGATGGTTTCTAATGATGTTGCGGAAGGTAATGGATCTACAATGAACATCTAGTTGAAACAAGGTGCATCGGATTTCATTTCCTTGTGTCGTTAGTTTTAACCACAGGCCAAATTATGAGGTCCTTGTGCCCTCTAGCAGAGTAGACATACTGGTTAACATAACATTCCTCTTTATCTTCTGTGATATCTTGAGTAAAGAAGGAAAAAACGGCAAACAGATGTACAATTTCAGGAAATAAAGCTGTGCAGCAATTTCTTCCATTACACCATAAAATTTGAACACTTCAAAGGGCCTATTTAATTCTTACCTAATTCAAACATCCTCCTCTCTTCCACAGACCAGACATTAGAATTTTCTTACACTATCTATAGTCAAAAGGGAAAGGGGGGGGGGGGGGGGAAGAGACAAGATTGTAAAGAGCGCCACCTAGGGTCCACAAAGCTACCTATTCTGTCAGCCGAATGAGAACTGGTTGGACTGAGACCACGGGCATGTGAGAGCATGGACAGGGCTGGACTACTATGCAGGTGATGGTCCATGTAGGATGGGACTGCATAGTACGGGTAGATGGGGCTCTCGGGCAGGCCGCTCAGCCCACTGCGCTGGGGTGTGAGTCTGATCAGTGAGACGTCAGAGAGTACTGGACTACTTCCTGGGGTGTGGCTGAGAGAAAAAAAAAAGAAGGAAAGAAAAGAAGAAAAAACATAAGAACAGAGAAGGAAGAGAAAATAAACAGTTAAGGATATAGGACCTACCATAACAAAATATACTAATAGTTTTCATGATGAATCCTAAAGAGCATCTGATGACGCTCTTTTTTTTCAATGTCCTTAAAAATGATTCTGCAAATTCAAAGCACATATTCTCATCATACAGCAAATGAAAGAAGGACAAGGAGGACAGCATCATTAAACACCATCTTGGAAAAAAAAATCTCAAAAGATAGAAAGACATCCACAATATAATCTATCTGATAACTTCATTAATTTCTTAAAATGCCTGGGGATATTTTTGTCTTGCCACTATATAAGTAGATATTCAATTACAGTGCACATAATGTAAAATGGGTAAGCAATACGTACTATGAAATTACAACAAAATTGCAACGAGCAATTTCAATGATTACTTTGCACATGTTTTCTACACATCAAATTGTGACTTTCTTCACACAGAAGCAGCAGTTCAACAACAAGATTGGTTTGGATATACAATGTAGCTGAATAAAAATAAATGACTCATTCATATAATACACTTGTAATGCTGCAGCCTACAAAGTACACACCAAATGATCACTCTGTCATAATGCAAAAAACTCACGTGTCCAAAACTTGAATGTCATTTGGGCTGTGTTCACAGTTAAACTTGAATATCTACACATGCAAGACCACGTAACTTTTATCTAAATCCATTTCTCCAATCTAGAACAGGTTCTATTTCAAGTCACATGTGACTGAAAATAGAGGTATGAATGCGTTCTCTCAATATGTAGATGCAATATGCGAGATGCTGATGCAGACGGTACCAAGCACACACAAACACAAATAAACAAAATTCTTGTTTAGGAAATGACCAAATTCTGGTAACCTAGTCTTCAAAGTGTTTTTTTTTTCCCTTCCAATAATTAAAAAATGGATGACAAAGTGGGGGGGGGGGGTGTAATTTGGATGCAGATGATGCAATCTGTAAAAACCTGAGATGCCCCCCTTCATTCATCTGAACAGTTCAAGCAAACCATGTTGTGAAGTGAGGAGTGTTTGTGGCAGAGATTTTGCTTGTCAGAATTCTGTGCATAGCGTTCTCGCCTATCGTGACACACAGGCTTTGCCTTCCCCGCTGGAATTTCCCAGCATTCCAGTGTGTGTGCTCCGAGGCATGAGCACATTTCAAGACTTCGTAGTATTTCCTACAGCTCTTCATGTGTTGTCCATGTTTTAATGCCACGCCAAGCATTTGTGATCACGCAATTCTGTGATGAACAAATGGGATATGTTGTCAGGTTTTCAACAATGATGTTCGTACTGAGAGTGATGAGTGATGTTGACATCAAAGGGAGTTGGCTATTCGATTAACGTCATCTTTGAGCACCTCCATCAGACAATTAAAAAAATACTACTAGCACACTGTCAATGATATGCCATTTGTGAACATATCCAACCAGCTATCATCACCCTTCATTCAAGTACCATCTAAAAGATATGTCATTTTCAGCGTTTTGTTTTGCTTGTTGTTTTCAAATATTCTTCCATATAAATAGAATTCAAATTTCCACCAGTCACCAGCTCTCGCAACATTGATGCACAGAAAAGAGGTTGAAAGTCAAAATACTGCGTAAATCAAGTATGTAAAAACCAATGCACTGCAGGTGTGTATAGAGCAAGGAGGGTTGGATGGACAGTCCTTTCTTTTATCAAATATTATAGAAGTTTAAACTATGGCATCATCCCTATTTATAGTGAACACAATATTGAGACAGAGGAAGATACAGAAAACAGCCAACAATCCAAGGAAGAAATAGGAATGGAGCAAACTTGCAGCAAAATTTCTGTTTTTTGAAGCTATTGACACCTTCTGACAACAAGCATACAGTTATAGCTTGGTGGTATGGGTATTCTTCATGTACATTGTCAGTACACCATGTGCTACGCTGCCATCTCCTAGCAGAGGCAAAAAAAAGCTTACATAAACACATTTAACAGGTTGAAAGAGGGCACACTGTTCCCAAATTGAGAACATAATTCAATAAGATCCCCTCCCTCAACTTCCACCCGCCTGGCCTCCCCCCATTCCCACTCCGCTCTCCCCTCTCCCCATGTGAGACAGCACAGCTGATGCTAGCGCACAGCCAAGTGCAGAAGCAGACTGACGGAGTCATTACGGGGATATTTGGGCAATATTTCATGTTTGTTTACTCATCATTTGTCGGGTGCTGGGAGCAGAGGTGAGCTGTCAGGGACTGTCGCATATCTCATACTTTCCTAGGAAAATCTGGTGGGTTCACCTCAGGGCTCTGAATGTTGTGGAAGAGAGTTAAAGGGGTGTAGGTATAGCTAAGCTGAAGGGGGGGGGGGTGTTGGTCTATGATGGTGGAATGTGCAAGGGCAATATATCTGAACTCTTCTGGGAAATATTATGCTAGCATGAAGCTGGTCACTTTACTATTAAAGTCACCTGCCATTCTTATAGCTCCATTCACTTGGGACAGTATATTTACTTTTTTAGGTCTTTCACAGAAAAAAAAAATATGGAGCTAGACTGTAGCTCCATTATTTTACCCTATCCATTAAAGTTTGAAAGAATATTTTGTACCCTATCATTGTGTTACAATAACACAAAATTCAGATGCTCTGTAACATTCACTTTGGTGGCAAATCACAATAAAAAGTATGAGACATCAACCATCAGTTGCCCCAAAGTTGATCTTAGATTAGAAGAGGAATATAGACCCAAGACTTGAAGCATTAGTGAGACAAACTTCATCTGTATGTAGTAGCTGATTCAGGGCCATCTCACCTCCCAATGCTCATGAATGGAAGCTAGAGAGCACAGACCCAGGAATGACCAACAATGCCACACCCAGACAAGGCCCACACCAGGTCCAGACTTTAAACAGGGGTCTAAACAAGGTCCGCATAGAGGCACCCATCCCACATTGTACTGGGTAAAATGTACCGGTGTATCAGACCAAGGCCACCTTTAAAGCCAAGTGGCTGAAGGTGTAAATGGGGTATTTTACATGTGGATGCTTAGCACCAGCAAACAGACTTGCAATAATGATGTGCTTGCATTTCACCTTGATGACAAACCACACGTAGTCAGTGAAAGGGGCCAAACAAACTTGTCTTTTCAATTACCTCACCCCTTGCATAGGTTAACAATCATCTCCTCAAGTTGCTATTGCCTTCTCACATAGCCACTGCCGGGGTTTCGCATTGCCACAAAGAAGCCACTGTTTCCTTCAAAACAACTCCTCCTATACCCATTGCAATTCTAGGTCAATAATTCCGGGCCAAATTTTGTCACCCATTATTATCGTCTACACCTGTCTGAAACATACTTTGGGGGGGGGGGGGGAGTGAGGTAACTGTGCTTTTCACATCCAACAGGTCTTCGTCTTGCATTTCAGACATTTCTTGTGACAATTTTACAAATCTGCACTCATTTCTTCTTCTATTCTCTTTTAAATAAAACAGTTTTATGTTACTGAGATATGACAGCAAATACTGTTTGCCATGCTTTCTGGAGGAGCTAGGTCAAGTGCTCTGTCATTATAAAAAAAAAAAAACAAACAAAAAAACAAAACAAAACAAAACAATGTTGATGAAAATATTGTTTGTTCTATATCTCTTGAAAAAAGTGATATTTTGAAATGTTAAAGGTCCCATCTAGAAAAGTCAGCACATTGAATTAATAAAAACTTCAAAAAATTGTAACCTTAAGATGGATTGTTTGATTTATTACAACATCCTCTTACCGTTTCACTAATCCCTCAACTTTAAACAATCCATACATTATGCACATTTGAAAAAACTGAACACCTTGCAGCAAATAATTACTGACTGCAAATATTACGGCTGTCACGAAACTATTTCCTCCAGCTTGCTGGATGCTACTGAATTTTGGTATACTGCTGATTTTGCTACAAAACAAGTAGCATCTTTTGTTACTGGGTTGAGGACTATTGCCTTGACATTAGGGGGAGTCTAAGCAACTCTGAAAATCACAAAGACATTCAGATCAAAGATATGTTTCTTTTATGATGATTACATTGTACATTGACTATGCAAGTAATTTGGCAACCTGAAAAATCACGAATTCTGCTTACCTGTGTGCTGTAGTTGGTGTTTCCAAGAGGAGTGTAATGCACATGTGTTTTCCCTCACAAGTGAATGTGGAAGATAATTAAATGGTCCTCATAAATGGATTAACAAATTTAGTTAAGTTCCTACAAAATCACTACACACTTGAAGAATTTTGCAACTGAAAACTAGTTGCCCCTTACCACACAAAGCTGAGCTCAGCTACATCTTTCACTCATGAACAAACCACAGAGACATACATACTGTATACGCTGTAATTTTCACGAGGGTTTAATTTTCGCGAATTTCGTGAATCACAGCTGGACCGCGAATTTAACAACACTAAAAAATGTCGCCGTATACTACCACGTGTAGGCTAATACAAATAGTGCACTTACGATAACCTTGGTGTCACATTGCGAAAACAACATCTTGCGAAAATGTCTGTGACCTCCTAATCTGCGAAAATATCTGTACACGAAAATAACAGCTTATAGTTATACAGTACTTTAAAGGTACTAGCCCACATTTGCAAACCCATGAAAATCAAAACTGCATAAAACAGGTCCAATATGACTTCAAGTACAAATTATAACAGTAACATACCTCACCTGTTGCTCTTTGTCTATACCATTCGATAAAAGAGAGAAAATCATCGTTTTAAAATCAACTTTCAAACCGGGTCAACCCGACCCAAAATCGAATTACGAGCACGGGCTAGCTACGCACATTAAAGGGGAAGGCTAGTAACTGATCAGTGGGAATCAGTGGAAATGCTGAGAGATGATTGTTCCAATCCTTATGGGATTCATTCAAGAGTTCATTGTATATCTATTGTTGTGTGAAAATGATTTGCTTCAGAATGGGCTCATATTCAAGAAATGTGCAGTTTAATGCTTCCAGGTTAGCGTCCCTGGTCAGTGACGGAGCATTAATCTGCACATTACTTGAATATGAGACCGTTCTGAAGCAAATCATTTTCACACAACAATAGATATACAATGAACTCTTGAATGAATCCCATAAGGATTGGAACAATCATCTCCCAGCATTTCCACTGATTCCCACTGATCAGTTACTAGCCTTCCCCTTTAACTTACACATGTATCGCATGCATGTAGTACGTGCGTGGACAGGAGCTAGCGAGCGTTTTTATACGCATGCATACGGTGCATTTTCATTTATTTTTATGAAAGTAATGGACTCATTGGAACGAAATTTGCACAGGTGTTACTACAATCATACCTAAACTCCATGCTAACTATGAGACCAATTGCTGCAGGTTTACAAATGTGGGCTAATACCTTTAATATAGGGATTAAGGGCCATTTTTACATACACTCGCATGCACATCACATCATGCCCTGATACTGACCATCACATGATGACAAGAGAACGAATCGACATTTCTTACTCACCCGTGAAGTGGATGGTGCATGTGGTCAAAGTGATACCTGCCCTCGTGTGTCCTCGAGTTGACAGGAATGGGAGGATGGTACCCTACACGACCCTCCATCGCTGCAATGATAAGATACGTGAATGCATTTCAAGACGCTGAATGTTTAGACTGGGAGGGGGGTGTTAACACAACACTAATAGTAACAACAATACAGAAAAATGACAAGAGGAACTTTGAAGAACTTAAAAATATCATTGTAAGAACTTTTTACATTGTGAGTACTTTGACGTACTTCATAATTTCCATTTATTGTATAACAAAGACAGATATATCTTTGCCCCAAGAAGTTAACAGCTATCTTGCTTTTAGATCAAAATAACGGTTCTGGTATTGTAATGTTGATATTTCAAGCTATAAATGATGATTTCTACACAATTCTAACACATCAGTTTGCTGGTCAATTTCAATACTACTAGCAAGCACTTTCAAATTACTTGTTCAGAGAGACATTTCAACCTGGCAATGGAAGTTTAGAACACCAGGAAAAGGTTGTACTTCAAGCCCTGAAAACTTTATAAAAAATTGCAACTTGTGCACTTGTAATATATCTCTATTTTTATGATTCTGGAGGATTTTTAGGACAGTAATTCTAGAATGTCTTTTCAGTTTCTTAACAAACAAGTGCGGTACTAGTATTCTTTAAAATGATCGTTCACTAGTATATGTGTAAGAAATAGTACACACTTAACTGTGTCAAAACTTCAATTGTATTCTTCCCTAAATAAAGTACATTATTCAGTCAAGTGGCCTATTTTGGGAGACAAACATGTGACATGCACTCACAGCACACAGATAAAGTCAGTTTGTGCTCAAATTTCACATAAGAATACACATGAAGTGATTTTTCTCCTTTGTGATTACGAGTACAGAGTCCTAAATCCTCTAAAAGCTTCTGTGGTCTACCCAAATCTCGCTGTAGAATGCGTAAATGTTAAATCAATATCATGTTACTCTGTCATTATCGTAGATAAACCCCACTTGATACATAAATATATTCAAGGTATCCTACGTTCACTTACACTGTGAATATAGACGCATTTAGCAGTGGCCATGATTTCTTTTTTTCTTTTTAAGAGGAGAAAATCAACACAGCCAGTCCAGAATAAATCCGCTCTTTGGAAGTGCATTCCAAAATGTCCTCTGAAAGTGTAAACACCGGGGACTAGATCTTTTGAATCCATCAATGTACGAATCATCCATTCGCACTCGTCAACTTGTCATCGTCAACTGAATCTCAGAGTCGAGGAGGAGTCCGATGGCATTCTAGGCATACTCTTAGAAGGGTGGGTATCACGGTTTTCAAGACAGCGTAGAGGGCAGCAAACACTACTTCTTTTTCCATGCTTGCATCCCACACTGACAGGGTCAATTTAGCCCGTCGTATCAGACGATAAGCACACTTTCTCCACCCACTGTTTAATACTGTTATCTCGATCAAAGCTTGCTATGGCACAATAATATGCTCATCAACGACTTGTGAGCGTGTATCATCCTTGCAGCTACATTTATACTCAACAAAGATCTATCACTGTATTCTCAACGCACTACCCCGTGAATCATCAGCATAACTCCTGTTATTATTCATAATGTAGCAGGAACAAGTATCCAGGCGAGATTCGGGGGCAAGGGCATAGTTATTACTTCTCCACGGTGACATGAAAAATGATGTATTTTGCTGACCAAATTCTCTCGATCTTTCTCAACAAAGTCACATTTTGAACAGCTTTTACAAGGTCAGTGCAGCAGAACAAACATGAAGAATGCAGACATGATGTGAAAATACCCTGAGAGAATCACCACAAGCAAACATTTGCTTGGTCAAACATACAGTTGTTCATGATGTTCGTGATGAACGTATGATGTTCATGATGCTCAGTTTCCTCTGATAGCTCTGTCAGTTAAAAACAAGACATATTATGGCGACTTAGGGATGCCGTTGGTATCCAGATGACTGGAGAATATATCATCAATAGTCTGGAAAGTACAGATTATGATGGAGCTTATTCAGTATGATCATCAACCATCCGACAGTATGGCCATCATCCAGCAGAAGATTCCACAGTCTACAAATCACGCCATGGAAGGAGACGAGATGTCCATAGGAGGTTTGCACACTCAGTCACACCTCCACAACGTGGATGTTTAGAAGATATCTGCGGAAGGACTTGAACAACGATGAGCAGCTTTTGTGGATTCTCAACATCACTTTGTCAAACCCACTGATCGCTGAAGTCTCGTCAAAGAGGGGAAAAATGACTCAATTCCACATGGGTCCTACATGGAATATTGTATGACTAGCTCTTCCCAGAATCACCACACCAATTTCTATGATGAAATTGATCATCGAGCTAGGCACTACTGAAATTAAGATCCAGTACATAGCATACCGGTACCACAGGAAGGCAAACCAAAGTAATGTCCACTTCAATCAGCCATTACCAATGCTTTCAGTCCCTCCTGCATGGTCTTAGAGTATCCAACCATCTGAATACTCTGTAGGAAAAGCATTGGAGAGAGAGTTAGCTGACCTGCACACATAGGAGCCAGGAAAGACTGATACATTGGCCCTCTATTGAGTCTATCATTTGCTCAAATGCTTGACTTGCTGCTCAGTCCTCAGCCCCTCTGACAAACTCTTGAAAAAAAACCCTATGAAGGGACTTTAGGTAGTGTTATACATGCCTAGTGCCTACTGAAGTGGCATGACATAAGTAATGTAATTGGCCTTCTAAGCTGCTTAGCACACATACTATAGGCCTACTAGTTTACCCTTGCCCTTGTGTGTGTGTAGGGGGGGGGGGGGGGGCAGAGGGTGTCATGGTTTATTGACATTAGCCTTGGACGAAGCACTTAGCAAACCAATTCAACCTCAACATCAGTTTGAAGTTGTAAGTAAATGGTAAAGCAAACCCCAGTAACCACAAATAGGCTCTAGAGCCAACTTGTGAGTAAATTCACTTTACCCTTAATATAATTGGAAGTGTTTCACTAACATCACTCCACCGACCCCCCCCCCCCCCCCCCCCCTTCTTCTCTGATAAGGAGCTACTGGATGACAAAAAGCTGAAAAAGGTAAAATCCAGGTTATTACTGTGGGACTACTAACCACAAATAACTGCATTCAGCTAGCAAATAAATTGGAGTGCATACAACCCATACAAAGTGTTTTCTTGGGACATCTATGACAAGTAGAATGGAAGAAAAAAACACCGGACATAAAATGTAAAATACAAAATGCATCTAGAAGTTCCTGTTTCTGATATGACTTTGGGATCATAAAAAGTTGGAATGATCATCAACCTTGATATAGTCAATCCCCTCTTGTATGAGGCTGCACACAAGACTGGTTCCATTTTACAAATACTTCAGCAACAACACATTGTAGTGGTTTCCATGTAATTACATGTATACAATATTATATATTGAACAGTGACCAGGAAGGGGTTGAAACGCAATACAATATGTTTCTTTTCACAGACAAAGTCCTGACAAATAATGGTAATGCTAGCTACTTCTCATTCCATGTACAATGTATCTTATACATGCATCCCAGTTTAACCCTCAACGGGTTAAAGTTAAATCAGTTGTAACGCTGAGAAAACATTTTGAATAGTGCTCTGTAGCTCAACTAAATACTTTCATCATAAAGATCATAAAAGTTGTCATTACTGCAACAAGTTGAAGACAGAATGACAGATATAAAGGTCTGATATCTTTACTTGCTCTTGATTTTTTAAGAGTCATCTCTTTTCCTTTACAGGGGAATTCCAGTCCAAATATAAGTTAGTCTGATAAAATTATATTATTCCTGGTTGAATAACTTCAGAATAGTGATCAGTTGGATATACCAGGATTTGAGCCTCGAGCATAATTGAGTTTGAATGAAAAACTGAAAATTTCAAAATTGTAAGTACAAACTGTATGGCAAGTTGTGAGGGTATGGCATGCTCACTTTGCCATTTGCATATTCACATTGACCATTCAAGAACTGTTTCCCGAAAAATTAGCAAAACTTCAGAATGTCATTACTTCCTTATTTTTCATCTGATTGCGATCAAATTTTTACCATTGAACTTGAAAGATTTTACTCTTTTTTATCACACTAACTTATATTTGGACTCTGTGAAGGTTTTACAATTGACAAATGTTGAGTTTCAATACTGTCATTTTATATTTAACTTTGACACTTATTGTAAGGGTGCTACACATCCACTTGCCCATTAGTCAAGGGCAACTAACACTTGCTGTTGGGTAAGTATCAATGGTAAAATGAATTGGCATATGTTGCCTATTCAGTCAAGTATCTTTTGTCAGGCTCTAAAATACAACATATTGCAGAGGAATATGTTTGAAACTACACACCTATAGCAGAGTCTTTCACAATGTGTGCGAGCAAGTTTTCCCTGGCTAGGAAACATTATCTTGGACATGGCATAGATGGCATCATAGGCCACTGCCAGAAACAGAGATCTCCAGGGCTAAAGGAAGAGAGAGAGAGTAATAGAGGGAGAGCACAAGCTTGATGATGGCGTGACCTCTTTTCCTAACCTTCAGCATCTGCACCTAGTTAGCCCCAACCCCCACTCTAAAGGTACCAAGCCGCCAGCTCCGCTCCACGTCTTTCGTCTTTCGCAGTCACTCGCAGTCACGGCACTGCAAGCCATGAAGTTGAATCTAACCTGTGCAGGTATTATCGCATGGCCCTCACACACAGGTTTCCCTGTTTTCCATCAGAGTGTGTATTGATGCAGCGCATTCGCAAACCAACAAGAAGACATTACAATGAATCCACCTGTTGGCACCACTTAAAAGTGCTATCATGGAGCTGGGTTGTCTATCTCGCTCCATTAAGGTCCATCTTCAATTTACTCTCCAAGCCACCCCATCTAACTTGATTCTCTTCTTTTTTCATCCAGCATCTGTTTCCTTCCTATTTTAAATTTCCTCATTTCCTGGGCCGGTAGGCCAAATGTTTTAATCCTTTATGTTTCCACTAACTTGTGCTGGCACCTACGAAACATGAAACACCTCCACGAACTACCCTTGGGGACATTTTAAATTTATAACAGGTCCTGCATCGGGGGAAAAATAAGGGCTATTATTCAAGTGACTTTTGAGGTTGCCACAGAAGCATTCTGCTGAATGGCCATATTCAGAATGGTTCTTGAAGATTTGTTTTTTTGTTACACTTTGCTCATACATGAGTACTATTTCCTAAAGGTACTGTAGGCATACATTTTCTTTCTTTTCAAAATATAGGTACACCTAAAGATTCATACTGCACTTCAAAAACAGACTTTGTGTTGCAACTGATAGACAAATTGCCCTACATTGATGCAAATAAGCACTGAATTGCTCAGTGTTTAAGTAGTAGCCATGATAAAAAAATCATAGGCATATGTACTTGAGCAGAATTTTGTGTTGATGCTGAAGTAAAGATTACAATGACAGGATATTGAGGGAAAATAGTCTAATGGAGGAAAACTTCCCTAATAGCAATAGTAAAGAAAAAATGTTTGAAAAACGTCAACATTGATCTGTTTCAGTTTTGACTGTCCATAAAATTTGAATTGGGATGTGACAGTCCAGAATCATTCCACTGCATAACTCACAAGAAAATGTGATCCAAGTATTGCATATTTATAATCAAATCAAAGGGAAGAAAGAGAAACACTGATCTTTTATCCACAAGGCAAAACACATCGAGGTACAGTACTAGCAGTTTGCTTATTTTGAATGAGCCTGCCAAGAGGAATAATCTTAAGTCTTGGCATTGAAACTTCCAGTGATTTAAGGCTGCGTAGCATGAGGAAACATAGGTGGTCCAATTGAATTCGCTGCCCACCATGGACATTCAAAAACCATTAATGGCGTCTGTTAGCCACGCATCAGCAATTTATGCATCGAAGCGTACACTCATCGGTGACGGTCAACTTCAGTCGTGATTCTTAGGCTGTGTGTGACCTTACAGAAGGGGTGTCTTCATCAGCCCGAAGTTCAAACTAGCGGGACATTTTGCGGTCTTAGAAAATAGCCCGATAGAGCGAATGTGCGTCTTCATCAGCTCGAACAGCCTACTACGGGAAATTAGTCCGAAAATTGACGCATGCGCACTTTGCATCATTACTCTGCCTAGCTCGCTGTTCGAAAGTGGATTTCCCGCTCAAAATCTCCTACAACACCGTATGTACGATACTACAACCAGGGATGTGAGCAGTACAGCAAATTCTCTCCAAAGGGATATTAAAGGGGAAGGCTAGTAACTGATCAGTGGGAATCAGTGGAAATGCTGGGAGATGATTGTTCCAATCCTTATGGGATTCATTCAAGAGTTCATTGTATAAGAGTTCATTGTATATCTATTGTTGTGTGAAAATGATTTGCTCCAGAATGGTCTCATATTCAAGTAATGTGCAGTTTAATGCTTCCAGATTAGCGTCCCTGGTCAGTGACGGAGCATTAATCTGCACATTACTTGAATATGAGTCCGTTCTGAAGCAAATCATTTTCACACAACAATAGATATACAATGAACTCTTGAATGAATCCCATAGGGATTGGAACAATCATCTCCCAGCATTTCCACTGATTCCCACTGATCAGTTACTAGCCTTCCCCTTTAATAACGCTACTCTTCTGTCCAGTGACACATCTTATATGAAATGAACGAATTGCAATGTTTAAACAAATCCAAAATACACACAATCTGCAAGAATCTTTAGCTAAGGTAGAGTGGACCAGAAGAAGAAGTTTACAAAAAACAGCTGGCATGCACGGAATCACCTCCCTGGTTTTAAAGATGTCAACAACAGTTAGTAAGCCTAGTACACATGTGATCCTTGAATACGCCGTGAGTGTATGCACTATACACAATCACAATAGCTTGTACATGCGCTTTCAATAGCCAGCTGGCTAACCAGAAGCGTGGAGGGATCGAGAAAATTTCGGGCTGATGGAGACGCACCCGAAATAGCGCGCTATTTCATGAATTAGCGCTCTAGTTCACGAACTTGACATCGGACTAGTTTGGTAACCGCAAGAAAGCGCGCTATTTTGAAACTTCGGGCTGATGAAGACACGCCTAGAGAGATCAGTGAAAAAGCTGCACACAATTCGTTACGGTGGATTCTCAATCTGAGCTGGGCCTACATGTACCTTCCCATTCTATGGTGTCCCCACACTACAGCGTCTTTAAAATCTGCTCAGCTTGTCGTTTCCTCAAAGTGGTCGTAAGGCACATTGTAGCAGATGATATTTGAGACAATCAAGGTTCGCGGTATTGTGCGTCAAGTACGCTTGACAGGTGCAGCTGATAAACGAGTGACACAGCTAGCATTCGCACCGACTAAAGTGATGACCTAAGCACATTCTTATCATGTATTATCACCGAACATCGTAAAAATTGAGGTAACACTGTACTCACCATATCTGGGGTCTATGAAGTTTGATCGGGGGTCGAACACATAGGGCAGCGTGGGGAAGGGGTGATGGGGGTGAACCGAGGCATACGGGTGGTGTAGGGGGTGGGACGTCAACGACGAAGAAGAATCACGCCTCGCCCTGCCGTGATCGTGGGTGGATGATGGTGCTTCGTCGGAGGACTTGCCTACGGGCCGCCTCTCTTTGGCTGAAAGAGAGATGGGATATGAGGACAGGTTTCAATACCAGAGGTATTTTTAGAACCACAAAATGCACACCTTGCCAAATAAAAAATTGTACAGTGGTAGGAGGCATTAGCCAATATTTTCACAATGTTTCACTGAGGGAGCACACAGGGTCTCAAATATACTTGATTCATAACAATGTATAATGATTTTGAATGCTGTTAACATAACAAAAGATATTTCAACTGTTGCAGTATATTATCAACACAATAATTTCAAAGAAAAAGTATAGGAAAACTGGCTGAGATTACAATGAAAGGGAAAATTCAAGAAGAGGATGTTTTTCAGCAAATCAGTCTCAGCATCACATGATTACATAACCAACCATGTGATGCAGTTTAACTTTCTTTGGTGACATTGCTCTGATGAAGCTGTGCTGACGAAGTACTATCCCATGCGATTTCAGATAGACAGCAAAATCTGAACTTTTATTAAAAATATACACAAAGATGTACAAACTAACTACACACAATGCATATCGTCGCTGGGGTGATAAGACCTTGTATCTGCAATTTTGGTGAAAATGAGTTTTTTGGATTAATGGTCAAATAATGGGATAAGTGATGTCCTGTCCAAATCCCAACTGTCTTACTCCAAAAATGAAGCCACCACGGCATGTCAAAGGAAAGGCTATCCCATTCACCACAGTGCTTTGGCCGCCATGTTTTTTGGCTCTCCTGAACATTTGACATTTTGTAGATATGAGGTCTTATCGCCCCAGGACGATATATTTTGGCATTTTGCCAGTCAACTGATATTTGCAAAATAAACAACTTGCAAACTATTGTCTCACATAACACACATGCATTTTTGTCTCATTTTGTGAATGATGTTCTCAACTGCAGGTCTCGACACTTCTAAATTGTTGTATCTTTCACAAAATATATGGTGTATGCAGTAATATTCTATAAAAAGTGGCCTGGAAACTAGGTGACCTATAATTCTATAATCGCTCCTCTGCAACAGTCAAGAGCCCCATCCTTATGGAAGGAGAGCGAGAAAAAAAAAGCTTGGTTGAATGACTGAAAAACCAACAGAGTTGAAAAACTGTTTGTTCTACAGTGGGGATATCGCTCCGAGAGGAAGAATGGGGACACCCTTTCATGAGGCCGGGCTTGTCGATAGACCGACAAGAGCTGGGAGATTCTTCAAGGACTGCAAAGGCTGGAGAAGACTTCCAACTAATTAGGGACCGAATCAATTAATCAATGGCGACATGAGAGGAGGCCGAGAGGGGACCGCCCAAGTGCGGACAGCTACACGGGGTGGTTCTCATTCAGAGGGGAGCAAACAGGAGGGGCACTCCGCAAAAGGGGGTATCGATTGGTATCGATCCTGACTGGGCAGGCCACTATTGAGCTGGCTCTGTTGGCAGTACGAATCTCCTACAGGAGCACTGAGCATCTAGAGGTGAGCTTCCCAAGGGATGCTGGGGAAGCAGTACTACCTCCTTTTCTCCAGAATTGGACTGACATGCATTCATGACAGCAGTGTGCCAAATTTTGCCATATCCTTGAACGGTGTGACAAAAATTGTTTTTCATTTGCAGTGAAGAAGCTCATCTGATTTACTGAACATCTCTCATTCACTTGCATTGAATGTGATGATAAGAAAGAACTACATTTTGGGTGTTCATTACTTTTCAACAATATCATGAATCCAATGGTTTACTTTCATGCAAATGGATACCTTTGACTTAGTGTCTAGAGCTTTATTGCACTGTCAACTTATACCCACCGAAAGCAATATAGTTATATTCCAATTCAATTACAGATTTATTAAGTAATACAGGCCTACTGCTTCTGAATCGTTGTGGACATAATAACACGGTAAAAAAAAAAAAAAATCAATATTTAAGACTTTTTGGCTAAGCGCAAACAATTCTACCTTGGAAAATAGATTGCAAAAGAAACCTGTTTTTAAAACATCTGTGCAATAATAACTCTGGACATTATCTCTCTAGTTAAGCTCCAATGTACACGTAAAATGCAATTTAGTACAATAACATGACCTAATTCAACTAGAACTAAACCATCTTCGGTTTGCTTGGGAACATACAGGCCATAGAGTTTTTCGTCAATGTATCATGTAACACTCAGCAACTTCTTATTTACAAATTATTATGGAAGTTCCTGGCATTCAAATCAAATATCTGTGCTATGTAAACATTTGTTCATTAAAGGCATAATTTACCTTTTGCAGATGAAACAAAAACCCAGCATTAGTGCTTTAAGATAGTTCTAAAATGTGAGTTAGGGATAGAAACAACCACTGTAAAAATTTGAATCAGTAAAATCGATGTTAAGTATTGTTAAATATACAAAATGTGAACAATCTTATACAGTAAAAGGCGAAGTTGTTGTTGTTGTCGGGGCCTTATGTATTTCCTGTTTTATTCCGGCGTTGCTGGTTTGTCTATCTCCTCCCGAGCCGTCGGATCCGGGCCCCCGAGACCGGTGCCGTCGGCAGCGGGAGGGTCTCCTACGTGCCTTGGACCGGGTTTCGTCCGCGCTCCGCCTCCGTGTCGACGTCGAGAACGACAAAGAGAAATTAATTAGATAGATGCATAATGCATTTTTGTGCGTGACGTCAGAGCCGAGCGTTTTAATATTCACTCTCGGGTACGGTATGCCAGTATGTGGCCTGCGCCTGTGTATGTATTGACGATGGTTACACGAAACACTATTTGCGTGCGCGTGATATGGACACTCATTATGGTATACTGTATACACGGCGCGGTCATAATACAAGTGCAAGGGCATTTACGTACAGCGACGTTCGCAATTGGCGTGCCCAAATGAAAACAACGAATGCTGTTATTTTATTCTATTTTGCACACCTGCAGGATACCATGCAGCTCAGGTACGTCATATAGTTTACTCTCAAGTCGGGTATCATTGTACTCAGACTGTTCAGGACGGCTAAATATCCACTTAAATTTTGTCCTTGCCGATCGTACCCTTCCATATCAGAGTACACGCGCCGCCGTTCATTCGTTTACTGCATGGCTGCTGGTAATCATGAATATTCATGAGACGAGCGGACGCGGGGGAAACCCTCGCTTTGCTGACCGCCAATTTTTGAAGTTACAAGTGGACATCAAATGTGCGGTTCTATGGTGCATGAAACCAAGTTTTGGTGATAAAAATAAAAAAGAGGGAGCAAAAGACGATAAAAATATTCTTCTTTCTCCCATAACGTGGGAAAAGAAATATTAAAGAAAAAATACGAGGCCCTGAGACCAATGGATTCGCACGGGTGTCTAATGACTTTGATCTCCCCTCGAGATCCCCCAGTAATGAAGATGCTTATAATGACAATATAGTAATAATAATATTAATAATAATAATAATAATAATAATAATAATAATAATAATAATAATAATAATAATAATAATAATAATAATAATAATAATGATAATGATAATAACAATGTACAGTCTGAAGCAGATAAACGGGTGGTTTTGTGATCTATCAAACCAAGGTTTGGTGATAAAAACAAAAAGAAGAGAGCGAATGAAGACAAAATATTTTATTTCTCTCACCACAATGGCAACAAAAACACCAGGGGTCTAATTATAAAGTAGTCCTGCTCAGCACAAGATTACGTATGTCAGTGCAGTGAAGCAGTTTTGCTATGGACAGTTTGCGCAGGACTGTCTTCAGAAAAGGTTTTTATCAAGAGTAGTAAAATGGGGGAAACAGATTTTTACAATTCTTAACAAATTAACATTTCCACCTCCCTTGGTTGATCATCCCCATTAATTCTACTCTCCCCCCCCCCCTAAATAATAATAATGTTAATAATGATAATAATAAAGACAATAGCAATAACAATAATACACTGAAATAATGGTAACAATACAATAGGCCAATGCAAATTAATGGGGAGGGTGCTATGGTCCAAAACTAAGAGTGGGCAATAGAGACACAAACAGATACTGGATTGTTTTAATGTTTAAAATGAAATATCAATGATAATGAAGCTACTTGAAACATCTATCAGTCGTAGAGTAACCTTGACATGACGGGAAAAAATGTAAGATATTCACTATCTTTGAGCGATAAACTTTTTTCCTTAATTCCCTTGATCATCCCTATGTCAATTATTTATATAAAATAATGATAAAACCGAATGACTATGATCTCCCCTCCCACAAAATGACAATATAATAATAATCATCATCATAATAATGATAATGATAATGATAATGATTATTTAAAAAAAATGAACAGTATCAATGAGATAAACGGTGGTTCTAGATCCATCAAACCAAGTGTTGATTATGAAAACAGACATGAGGGAGCAAATGAAGACGAAAATATTCTCTCTTTTCCCTCATAACGTGGTTGAAGAAATATCTAAGAAAAAATACGAAGCCCTGAGACCCGTGGATTCCCATGGGTGACTAATACTTATAAAACCTAAAGACTATGATCCCCCTCGCCAAATAATAATAATTATAATAACAATATAACAATAGGGGACTAATAAGAATAATAATATGATAATAATGATGAAGTATAGTCTGAAGCAGATAAACGGATGGTTCTATGATCTATCAAACCAAATTTTGGTGATTAGGTGATGGTCATGGGTAGAAGAGAGCACAAGTAGCGAAAGAATGAGAAAACTTTTCTTTTTATTTCATCAATAAAATGTGCAAAATCGTAGTCCTAATACAATCTGTATAATGAGAAAAAATAAAACCCCTCAGACCCGTGGATTTCCACGGGTGCTGCTAGTAGTTATAATAAAAATGTTTCCAGACTAAACCGTATACAGTTACGTTTTATTGAGAAAAATACTTATATCTCCTCATATTTTAGGCTTTATTATGAAAATTTCATATGATAAGATGTTTTGTGGTACAACAGACCTACTCATATGCATCAAATGTGATATCTTGCACATTTTTAAAATCACTGCTCCCAAAGGTAAACTGGACCTTTAAGTGGACCAAGTTCCTATGATTTAGCACAATAATTCATCTTGAGACTTTCAGCACTGATAAGTCCACACACCCTCACTACAGGCTAGTTCTTCCCTCCCCTTCCCTCCCTATCAATCAGGCAAAAAATTGAATACAGGGCCCCCATGACCTGTATTGGGATCATCAGCCTTCAAGTGTTCATGCGAGTACAATGTGAATACACTGGGTGTGAAGAAATTGATTTGAAAGTGATAACTTGCCAAGCTAAACAAGGTTAAGTGATGCTTCCGCAACAGATATTGATCACGTTATTCCTTCTTTCTACAGGGTTTGCTGCTTCATTGGGTTTTCTCATCTTGACATTCTTTCTTTCTAGAGCATTTCTTCCAATTGTGCAAGATCCTTTGGATTAGTCTGAGCATAATAATAAAAACTTAAAAAAAAAAAAAAACTTCATGACAAAATGAGAGATGAGGAAGAGATATATTCCCCTGTCATACCTCACTGGTCTAACTTGACATGAAGGAGTTAAACATGGATACCACAATTGTGATGTATAGAGTATTTAAAGGGATGGTACAGTATTGGTGGAGATGAGAATTGGGCTTTTAACTCTTTGCGAGATACCAAGAAAACACTTGTGATATAGTACAGAGCATACCATTTTAAGAGGAATTCAAAGTTTATTTGATGAAAATCGGGTTTGGAATGACTGAAACATCCAAAAAACAAAGTAAAACAAAGCAATCATAAAAGAGTGTGGGTCCCACACTTTATTAGAATCGCTCTTTTTTGGATATCTCAGCCATTTCAAAACCAATTTTCATCAAATAAATGATGAATTTCTCATAGAATTACATGTTCTTTCACATTTCATAAGAGGTTTCTCATTATCTCACCGAAAAATGTTAGAAACCTGAAATTAGGTCTCAACCAAAACTGTACGATCCCTTTAAAGCATAACCTGCTTTACAAGCAAAATATCAAACAAGACAAAACAATAAACCTCAAATTTCATGTAAATTTACATTCACAAAAGGAGACAATGAGACAAGAGGATAGACCGCGAGCAACATGAGGTCTGCAAAGTTATCTCATTTTGGTCACACATATCATTTCATGAGCTACATTTTCTTAGTGCATTTCTCTTCTACCTTTCAAACACAAGATGCAAGTTATTCAATGTTACCTCAAAAGAGCATCAAACATTTTTGCTATAATTCCCATTGTACATTACTAACACATTCAATATATACTTTTAAAATCACTAGAGAGTGAATTCCATTGTCACAGTTTCATCAAATAAACATATGCCTGTGGTCTTCACATTTTGGGGAGAACAATTACGCAGATCATGTGAAAACTGTGTTTACAAGATCACTCTGTTAAAGGACAAGTTCAACTCAGGCGCAGATTGAGTGAATGCAGGAATATAAGTAGATCATATCGGTAAAGAATATTAAGGAAAATTAAACAATCTTTTCAAAAGTAACAAATATTCAAAGTTACCAAAAGAAAAGGGACAAATGTACATCATGTTTGTTCTCCTAGAATAGATAATGTGAGAGCATATCCCTGTCAAGCGCCGTAGGACAAAGATGAAAAATGACTTGTAAACACCACTGGAGCACCGCCGCGCACTGGAGCACCGGCAGATCAGCAAAGGGCCCCCTGTCGGCTCTCTTCACTTGGCTTTGGATTCACATCGCATCAGATTTCAAACGCTGACACACGGCCTCACAAGTCCTCCCTTGCCCTCCCCCTCCAGCATTATTGCCCGACTCGTGACATCGATGGCACCATGCTTCTAAATGTTGCGTACTTCCACATGTTGCTGATTATGCACAGCCTATATGCCAACAAGATCTCTTACAATGTAGTTCTCCGAGCATGCTGTAAATCTTCATACTACCAAAAAAATATTGAGTGAAAGCCCTAAAAGGCAAAGTTTGTATTAAATATTCTGTGCTTGAAAAGTTTCTATTTTATCGGCAATTCTCTCTTGAAAGTAATATAAAAAAATAGAGGGAAATCATAACTCATATGAGAAGCTAATTTTTTTCTGGTAAATGTTGCTTCCACTGCATCAAAACAAAGACAGTAGGAATGTGGATAAGAGAATCAGTCTGAATTTTCTCCAACACGCACTAAATAATCCAAGTCAAAATAACTAAAAATAGACAGAGATCCATGTACATCAGGGTATAAAGTAATCAGAATATAAACAAACTCTGTGTAACAAAGTACCTAAACTTTCAAGGCAATGTATATCAACTTCTATGACAATGGAATACTATTCTCACAAATCAAAATATTTCAACTGCTATCATAATAATATGTAACTGTTCTGCATTAATACAAGAAACATATCAAACGCACGCAAGAGTATAGAACAAAATAAGCACACAAATTCTCGACAAACAGTTAAAATCTCTCACCAATATCTTCCTCAGCACACTATAGGTCCTATGCCTAATCCTCATGGACAAAAACCATGTCCCTTCTGCAACAGTAAAGAGTTCTACACTCAGTGATTCAGCCAGCTTTCCCTGAAAACACCATGTCAGAGAGTGCACTGTCCTCTCGTGGAAAACTTGATATAATCACGTCCAGCTACTGAGTTATGTAAGAAAATTGATTAGGATCGCCACCACAGGAGCCCGGACTGGAGAACGAAAGGCATCTTTTTCCTGGAAGAGGTTGGGCTTCCCTCACCCCTCTCTCTTTCTCTCTTCTTTGTCTCCATCTTTATCTTCTTTTCTCTTTTTTTTTTATATATTGGGGGGGGGGGGCATGAGAAATTGAAAGAACTGAATAACCACACTCATAATGTTTTATGTTCATCTATTGTTGCTCTTGTACACATATCTTTTTTTCTTTTAATCGTGGTCAGCACATTTACATCATATTAGTCACAGATTTCCTGTGAAATCCATGCATATACACAACTCCAACTTAGACAGGCTAGGAAATGCAGACAGGTCAATGCAGAGCATTCTGCCCTTTCTCAGTGCTTTATAAAGTCTACCACAGAAATTGCATGGATATAGTACATGCTATGACGAGATTTTGGGGGAAATATGTTGGGTGTAAAAACTTTGTTACAATTCCTATTGAAAGGTATGTTTACACTCTTAGCATCAGACATATTTGAAAGATGTACACAAATGAACTCAACAAGAGCTAGTAGGTCTGAAGATGGAGACTAGTGGCATGTCAGCCAGAGGATATATACTTGACTGTGACCTTTGCCCCCTGAGACTGAGTGAGGGGCTGGTCCTGTGCTGGGCTGGATACCACTATCATCAACAAATCCCAATCATAAATCACCAGCACAGGATGCGTTTCCTCCATAATTTGACCAAAGTGGAGATAAATTGTCTTGTCTAACATATAAACAAATCAGCATAAGAGCACCAGCATCCCCACTAGCCAACTGCACACAATCACAAACTGTCACACCAAAATGTATCTTAATTCTGTTATGTGATCGCGATGTACACATCATAAAAAGATACACCTCCGGACCTATACGGGTCTCACATTGTGAGAGAAATGGCACGTTTAAAAGGGATGGCAGGAGATGAGGATTGGGCTTTTAACTTTTTGCAAGACAGCAAGGAACCACTTATGAAATAATACAGAGTACACCATTCTAAGAGGAATTCAAAAATCATTAGATGAAAATCGGTTTTGGAATGGCTGAGACATCCAAAAACAAGGTAAAACAAAGCAATCTATTAAAAGGTGGGTCCCATCTCCTTTTATTAGGATTGCTCTGTTTTCCTCAGCCATTTCAAAACCAATTTTCATTAATAAAGGCTGAATCCCTCTTGGAACTACATGCTCCTTCTTATTTTATAAGAAGTTTCTCATTATCCAACCAAAAAATCTTAGAAACCTGAAGTTAGGTCTCAACCAAAACTATACAAGTTGTATGTGTACAACCATGATTTTGATTGGTTGTTCTGCTCAATACTCTGGATCAATATTTTCATATTTACTATAAACAGCACATCACAAAGGTTTCTTACAGAAATGCATTGTCACTGAAATTTTCACAAATCAGCTCTATTCACTGGGCGGGGGGGGGGGGGGGGGGGGGGGGGAGGGAGGAAGGGGGCAGGCTCAGAAGAAAAGCACAGTGAGACATACTTATATCATAGCAGCTGTGACAGATGACTCATAAGGCAGGCATGTGATAAAAAAATCCATTTGTGATCATAAATTCAAGATTCAAGAACTAATTGTTTTCAAAAACATGATTTGGCAAATTTTTATTTTTATGAAGGAATGCCACGACAAATTTCTCATAAATCATGGGTGGACCACAAAATGTATGCACTTGAGAATTCACAGGAAGTTGGTCTTAAAGACAAAGGGGACTTCATTTCAATGAGATGGTTGTTTTACATGCTGTAATGTGAAATCGGAGCTACAAACCAGCCAAATTTTGGGCAATTCTGTACAAGTATGAAGAAAGTGACAAATATCGGCAAAATCCCATATTTCTGAGAAAGAGAGTTTTTTTCTTTCTTCTTTGTTCACCCTATAGTTTATTCTTGTACACCAACCTTAGTGAAAAACTGTGGGAAAAGTTTTCAAACTTTTGGTCTATCTTTTTTTTTTTCTCTCTTTTTTTTGTGCATAAGATATACAGGCTATATACAATGTATGACCAGCTTGTGTAGTCTTTGTAATGAATGGAAGCACTTTTTTTTTCCGATTTTGCTTCAAGTCTGCTGTCATGTTTTTGCATTATGAACCCTCACAACAGAAAATATGTAAAGTATACATACGTTGTTATTTTCGCGAATGACGAGGTAGTAGAAATTTTCGTGAGGTGTTGTTTTCGCAAATTGACACTGACGCTTACGTTAACGCACTATTAACAGGGCATACGGAGACATTTTCGCACGTTGTTAAATTCGCGATCCAACTGTGATACGCGAATTTCGCGAATATTAAACCCTCGCGAAAATAACAGCTTATACAGTATATGAAACTTACATAATGTGTCAACAACACTATCCACTCTTGTCAAGCAATGGGTAGTACTGACCCTGCATCTTACATCGTATTTCTACAGATATTTCATTCATATGCCAGACAATAAGAAATAAAGAGATGTTTAGCATTTGAATATTTCTTTCTTTTCACAAAGAAGCACAATGGCATTAATACTGAATAAACTATGACAAATGGAGAGTGTGTCTATATATGAGAACATGTCTATCTGCTTTGGAAATGACAATTCACGACAGTATATTGCCAGAATGTGTGGCAAGTTGGAGGGGGGGGGGGGAGATGTGAAACATTATCACCACGTCTCACCTTGTGCCTTTTTATTTTCATTTCGTTGTCTTCAATCATAACACAAAAATTGGGCAGCTTTCCAGACTCCTGGTAAAGATATTGTAGTTTGCCACAATTAAATTCCTACATTTCTGGCCTCTAGTGACCAGTCATATGAGTGGCCACTTGCCCACCTAACACAGGACCAAGGACACAAGGACTTAATAATGCCACCGGACCACACACATGCATGCACACACACACATACATACACACAGACATACACACACATACATACACAGACTGCTTTGCTTCTGGGTGGTCCGGAGCCATTGGAATTTTCAACATTATTACAATGTCCTCAGCCAAAACTACCACATTTTGACTTGCGGTTTATTTAGAAAACCATACGACCTGAAAATCTCTTCCCCCTTGAGGATATTAACATTGAGCGGAATTCATTTGGCAGGTTGGGGGTGCTGCTACTTGCGATGTCACAGCAGTACATAAAGGTTTAGTAAGAATCTGCCTTAATTACCCATAACTGCCTCTCGAAGAGGGTGTCGCGGACAGATTTCACGCATCCGCCACGCACCTCTCAATACACGTCTCACATGTTGCTCTCATCTCTTTATTGATCATTCATAGAATAGGGAGGTAACACCGAGTGGCACTCAACCTTTTGTTGGGAGGACAAGAAAAGGTCTCAGCTTGTGGGTCATGAACTTGTTCAACAAAATTGACATTACAATAAACTAATACATACATCAACTACTTTGAGGGGACCTCTATGTGCCCATTTGTCTTGGGCTACCTGGCTGAACAATTGACTACCAAATTTCATTGTCCTGGCAACCACTACAGCTTTGTACAGCAGAGTAGAGTGGTCATACATAATTATCTTATAACCATATCCTGCAGAAGACCTCATATCAACAAAATGTCAAATGTTCACGAGAGAAAAAACAAAACACAACAAAACAAAACAAAACAATACAAAACATGGCAACCAAAGCACTACAGCAAATAGTCCTGATAGCCTTTCCTTTGACATGCCATGGTGGCTTCATTTTGGGGGTAAGACAGCTGGGTTTTGGACAGGAGATCACTTCACAGATCTGAGCATTAATCAAACAGTCATTTTCACTAAAATTTGTGATTCAAGGTCTTGGCACCTCAGTGACAATAGGCCCGTTCACACACAAGGGAAAAAGTGCGATTTAAAAATCGATTTTCTTATCGCGATCAAAATTTCGAAATTTTTTCCAGTGTGGACAGAAAAATCTCACTAATTACCGCGATCCTTATCGCGATCCAACTCGCACTATTAGTGCGATTTTTCAGAATAATCGCGATTATTTTGCCAAGCGTCGTGTGTGTGAGCGCGATCGAGATTCGAAAATCGGTATTTTTAGTCCCATCGTTCGTAGCGCGTGCGAAACTGTATTGGGACTGCGGGGTCAGTCTTCGGTCATGCAAGATTCGCGCATGCGCAGTTTGGCCTCTGATCGTTCTTTCCTTGCTGCGAAGTGCTATTTTTCCCTGTGTATGAACGGTCAAAAAAAAAATCGAAATTTGGATCGCGATTGAAATTTCGATTTTCGTTGTTTGTGAACGGGCCTAATAGGGCCTATATGGTCTCAGAACTTCCCCCTCCCAACATTGGACTGTCCCTCTTGTAAATATCCATATATGGATTAGATGATAATAGCCTCTCGTTTTATTTTATGTAAAGTGCCACAGTGGATAATACATTCACAAGTTGAAGTATAAATACCTAGATATCAACATGTGCTCATAGTTCTTGTTCAGTTCAAACAAAGGTTTGGCCAGACCTCTTGCCATCCGGCAAAGGGTGGGGCCTATATCTCCTGCTACTCACTCTAGACCCAATAAGGAGCATACTCAGGAGAGCCAAGTGCTTACTGGTAGTGTACATCAACTGTATGTCTACCAATAAAATGATACTGGCTGAACTGGACTTTCCTCTGTGTTGACGTCACATCATATCACTGTGTTTATTACAGCTCTACGCTAACATTCCCTACACAAAAGTCCACACTACCCAACTTGAAGAATGCTTTACCCAACTATCAAAAAGAGTGTTACAACCCCAAACACAAGTAGTTCCCCCCCCCCCCCCATGCCAATTTTCCAAAAACAAAAAGAGTTATGCAGTCCATGCTTACTTACATTTAGCAAGTATCTACAAGGGCCCCACTGACCATTGACTACCCCTCCCACTGGTGAAAATTCTACAATGAAAATTCAAAATTGAAAATTGAAAATATTTCTTGCTTTTTACCATAAAGATTGTAGGAATTCTTAAAAAGTTATTCAAAAACTGAAAACCTGACCTTGGCATTGCATGATGAGAAAGCTAAATGGCTGCCTGTCTGACTTGTCTGTAAACATAAATTACATAAATTACCCACGCACCGTAATCGCAGCAAGCGTACGGAGGCTAGTAGTATCGACTCTTGATGTATACAAGGCATATAATGCATGGTAGGCCTACGCACACATAAAACAACAATGCACAGACAGTGACTAACTCACACTTTGTAGTTTGGGATACAATTAACCGGTGCGTTTTCAGCATTCATACACACTTCACACCACAAATGATGACGATTCATCAAAAAAAGTGTGACTTTTCAGAAATGTCACACTTTTAGTGGTGCGCTGGTCACTGATACCCCTTTCATAAACTCAATAATGCGGATAATATCCGCAACATTTGGTCGTAAAATCGGAGCGAGGAAAGAATAATGCGCATTATTTCGACCCTTCTATTATCCGCATAATAGCAGCATCGGGACCAGATTTTGAGTTTATGAACGCAAACCCAAATAATGCGGATAATTGCCGGGGTGCGGTCAAACTTCACCTGTCTTTCCCGCAGGAGGGACGTGTGCAGTCACCATGACGATTATCCGCCTTTTTCAGGACGGGCGCTCGTAAAAATAATGCGGATTATTTTCAGAGTTTGTGAACGCATTTTTTATTGAATTGTCCGCATTATTCTTATGCGGATAATAGGAGGATGAGTTTATGAAAGGGGTATGAGTCTCACTTGTAGTCATGATTATTATGTGCACACACATGAAAAAAAAGTTTTGGGGTCGCAATGCACAGCGCGACCTTAAAAAGCACGACTACTGGTGGCTGTGTGAACCCACCTACTGAGAAGACTTTCAGAAACCCCCTTTCTCCTTCATACCTAGGTCTATACTGGTAGGAACTACTAAAGTGAAGATATAACCTTGAATTCCTATTCTTCATTTTTACTTTGGCAGAAGTTGATAAGTTCTTTCGACAAATCTCATGGGCAAAATTCCCCTGACACACGAGTAGAATCTGTTGTAAGCAAAGAAAGAAGAATGTTACAGCTTAGATTCAAAATCCTTTTCCAAATTCAACTTACATCTTTAAAATGTGGCTCCAATGTTCCGAAGTTCATCATCAGCGCAATGGGCAAACTGTAAGTCACATAGTACTAGTAGACATGAATAGAGGAAAAGGCATGAGACTTGCCTTTATATGTGTGCTACTATCAATTCACTGCTTGATCATCACCAAGAAATGTTAAGTATTCTCTGGCATCAAGTGTTAGTGCTTCAAACAGTTACATCCATGAGCCTCTTCCTCTATTGACAAAAATAATGCTGACTTGCATCCCAACCTCTATTCTTGCTCCTAAAGCTCAAATCATCAACTTTTCATTGTCGGAATAAACCCCCCTATTGTTGCCGTTTCTCTGGAGCCCCCTTTCAGAGAAGGACAGGGAAGTGAATGGGGCCCGGGAGGCGGCGATTGACCTATTGGCATCAAAGCGGGCGAGAGTGACGGAGAGGAGGTGCCGCTCCGTTACTCATCTTCGCCCAGATAATGGCAGCTCAGGCATCCATTCACCGCGTTCACTGAAAAGTGGATTAGCGCCACTGCCCAAAACGTTTGTTTGCCGACCAAAATGGGGAGCTAGAGAGTGGTCACTTTTGATCCCCAATCCCCTCTTTTCATGCCAAGGCATTGTTTCTTTGGACACTCCAGGTATCCACCTCCTTCTGTGTCCAGTGTGTCATGGTGTGATTACATTGACCACCTGACATCATAACCCATCCGTGACCCTTCACCTAATTCAGGCGATATTTGACTTGGCCAATCTCTGTCAACACTTTCTTAAAAAGAGGAGAGATGGGGGGAGTTATGAAGGTTGAAGATTTAGATACCAATCTTTTACATGTTCCCATACAAAAAAGCCTCCTTGAGACCATCAAAAACTTCTAAATGGATCACTACATTCTTCCTGCCCCTATCAGCCAAGTCCGTGTATGTCAAGGTGTCCATCCACTGTAACACTTTGGTTTAGAATTCAAGGAACAGACTTACCCATTAAATATATTATTGTAAAATAAGGAATGTTCGTGTGCATTTTAATTTTGCGAATTTCGCGAGTGCCAAGATTCGCGAAATTGAAATGCACACAAAATTTCCAGTCTACACTATATGCATTGAAAAAGGCCGTCAGCTCCAATTCGCAAAAATATTGTGCCGCGAATATATCATGTTTTATAGTACATTCCACCTGGAACAATAGATAATTGAAACAAGACTACTTTTTACAATTGATTTTTGGGGCAAATTATTTGTTTTAAAGGGCCCCATTTTTCTCTCTCTCTTCTTTCTTGAAAACACAACAACAACAACTGATGGATCAATGGTCAATCTGAAGAGATAACAAATGCCACTGATATTTTCACTTATTGTTAAAACAAATAAGTTAAAATCACTAATAATTCAATAAAGATCATCACTGCACAGGTGAGCTGGCAGTAATTGCTCATGATCTGTTGACTGTCTTCTGCCTTAGTCATTCAGACAGGATGAAGCCAGAAAAAAAGATCTTCTGATGTATGCCAGTGGATGTGGATAATGACTGTAAAGGTGTCAGCCAGAACCAATAGGAGTCCATTCCAATGGTCTCATGCTCGATGGTCAAGTTGGTCAAGATCGTTGAAGTTGCAACTTATTGGTCAGTGCAGGCAATACTATTAGTTGAGCACTATCTTGATGAACTGACTCATGGACTTAGTCATCCATCACACAGACTTACCCAAGATATTGGCTATCATGTGTTTATTCTGCTCCATTTCCAACAAGTAGTGATAAAGTGGTATCCAACCGGAGGAAACTATCTCACAAGCTTTGTATAAGACACTCTAACGGCAAACCATCAATGAGAATCCATTTTTCAGTACTGCACACAGCTTTCCAAAAGATCTCCAGTAGTGATGGGCACACATAAGACATTCCCACATTCTTTTAAGAAGGAACGCAACAAAGAAGAGGCTCATGAGAGGTGCAGCAGGAGGACGTTTTTCCTCACCAGAGCCGACGAGCGCCACCGCCTTGCGCCGTCCCCCCTGTCAGGAGACTCTGTGTGGTTGGTGCGGAATTTCATCGGGAGAGCATTCAGGGGAAAGGGCGAATTATTCCCTTTGACAATTATGATCAGGGCTGGCAGCTTGTCACTCCCCCGAATACATGCTAATTTGAGGAGGGAGGCATCCATTTGTGACTAGTCCCGCACTCAAGGGGGCAACATGTGCAACATGCTGATGGAGTTAACCAAAAGAGTATACAAACTTGACACAAGAGTGGGTAGGGTTGACCCAATTTGACGGAATTGGACATGTTTTTTTTTAAAGGTATTCACCCTCCTTCTTTTCTTTTTCTTTTTTTTTTCAGAGCTGCCACAAGAAAACAGAACTATTCCTCCCTCTTCATCCCTGTCCCTCTGAATGCTCCAGAAAAATCTCCCCATTGTGTTGGGACAGAAACTTGGAATAAACAGGAAGTAGTGCTCTCACCTCACAATTACAACATTGACACCAATGCTGTGATGTGGTGGAAAGACAAAATTGCTCAAAATTGCAAGTTGAAATGACTTGCTGTGTTTGCTACTACAAGTGTAGCTCAATGATGCTGAGCAGATCAAAGTATCAACTTCACAACTAATGCATAAAAACTACCAGAAGCTGGAATGAAAGCGATTAAAAAAGCGGAAAAAAAAAACACAACAACAACGCATCCCACAACTTTACTTGCTCAATACACATTGTTTGCACTCAGGCTTTTGGACTCTACTCTTTACACTGGAAGCAACTTTTCTCCTGATATTTGTGGTCTCATGTCACACATACTTCAATCCCACGCGTGACAAGGAAAATGCATCAATCCCAGCCTAACCTCCACCACAAGGTGAGAACAAAACAATAACCTTTACACTGATGTCAACACACCATCTGTTGTCTATGATTTGACATGCTGATAGCAATGCTGCTACAAAATTCACAGGTGAAATTACTATCAAAACTTGTCAAAACAGGACTAAACCAATGTCTAGTCCAAATGCAGAAGTACATGATTTTATCTTTCAAACTTTTCTACCATAAAAACTTTTAAAGATGTATGGACAGATGTCATTCATGCGGCTGGTTGAATATCCCTTCTTTTCTTACTTTTCTTTTTCCTCGAAAACATTTCAAATTTCAAGTCCCAACTTTCGTAAGTTCTGGACTGGACTCTCTCCCAAAATCAATAAAAATGCCTTCATACAATTTTCATTTTTTTAAAATACAATTTAAAAGACCTCCTCTGGTTGTGGCCCAATTTCAATCACATATGAGATTTCATCATCTGTCCACGCTTGCATGTTCCTGTGAGATCAGGTTTTAAATTGTTAAATCCTTAGGAAATTCCAAAGCTTTCATCTATTCACTGCTTCTGACATCCTTTAATTAAGATTTTTTTTTTCTCTCCTTCTCTGTGCTGGGCAAATTTTAACCCCAAGCAGCAATCCATTTTCAAAATTCAACTGAGAATTTTCGTTCAGAGAGAAACTGCCTTGTCTACTGTACAAAATTTCGTAATTATGCAAATGCTTGCATTCCTAGCATGGTGAAGAATGAATCTTTTGAAGAACAAAGCAAAGTTGAAGGCTATGCGTGCTGCAAAATTAACTTCCACGAGTATGATAGGGTTGGTATTTTCTTTTCTTTCATTGACAAATATATCATTCTAGCAAGCAGATTCAAGTCACAAATCTGGTCTAACAGCAGCTTTCTCGTCAGAACCATTCTTACATGCAGAGATGTCAATTTTCACATTATGTGTGACTAAAAATATTAAATTATGCATAATATATCTACAAAAGGAGAAACAAGACATTATGCAATGTACAGAAGCTCCATGATTAAGTCATATGTGGTTTGGGTGCAAGTGTTGTGTAAGTGGCATTCACATTGACATGAATTAGTTGGATCGAAATCTCAAGATTTGCATCGCGATTCATAAATATTTTTGCTAGTGCGGACAGAAAAATCTCATTAAATAGTGCAATCAGTAAGATCTTTCTGAAAATGAAACATTCCGCCTATCCCTTTGACAAAAAAAAAAAGAAGGAAAAAAAATGCCACGTCAGACATCACTGGGCCAATACTTCATTTAAAGCTGTTTTTTCCCACGCTACTGCCATGTGGACCTTTACAGGAATCGTATAGTTTTGGTTGAGCCTTAACTTCAGGTTTTTATCATTTTTTGTGAGAAAGTGAGAAACCTCTTATGAAATATGAAAGAGCATGTAATTCCAAGAGGGATTTAATGTTTATTTGATGAAAATTAGTTTTAAATGGCCGAGATAATCCTAATAAATTGTGTGACCCACATTTTATTACGATCGTTTTGTTTTGATTTGTTTTTGGATGTTTCAGCTATTCCAAACCAGATTTTTATCAAATAAACTTTGAATTCATCTTAAAATGGTACGCTCTGCACTATTTCATAAGTGCTTTCTTGATATCTTGCAAAAAAGTTAAAGCCCAATTTTTATCTCCACCAATACCATCCCTTTAACAAAGAGTAAGGACAGATTTTCTCACTGGATCACATGGTTGGGAGGATATGAAATCTTGTCCCATCGGCCGAGGAAGTCAGGAGGAGTACAGGAGGTGGGGAAACATGAGAAGTTTTGTGTGAATGGGAGTGACGGAGGGAAATTGGTTTTTAATCTCATCTGTGATTGGACCCCCGGCTCAGCCGCGTCCCAGACGTGGACCAACTAAAAGTCAGTCAGAATCAATGACAGGGGGCTACATGAGTGCTGTGCTCTTACACTCGATTGCAATTAGCAATATCGAAGACATCATCTCGCCTAAGAGGGAGCAGATGAGGTTGCATTTTCTAAAGTCAAGTTTTTTGTGTCAGACCTGTGTCTTTTCAAAGTGCACCTTACCTTGAGCTATCAAAACATTTTAATTGAAGCACGGTGGTAGCTGCCTAAATAATTAGATAATGGCCACCCACACTGTTCTGCTCATTCAATTCATATGCCAAATCAAGCCCCTTTTTCCCATTCCTTTGACAAGAGCCGCGGTCAGATGTTCGAATGAGATGCAAACAGTTCTTGCTCTGAATGAAATCATGATGACTGCCCCTCTCAAAGCTGCTTGAGAGTCAAGTCAGGGTAGAATCAAGAAGTTATAGTAAGTTAGAATCAAAGTTTGATCAATTTAACACGGGGTCACAGACCTTCCATGTCTTTTTTTTCTCTCTCTCTCAATTTATACAAATTTTTACTACCCTGCCAAAAGTAAAGGAAACAGGGTGGGGGGGGGGGGGGAGGGGGGGAGCAGGCATCTTTTCATCCCTAACTCCCTGCCAAACAGAATCAAACAAAAGCAAACAAACAAACAAACAAACAAACATACATACAAACAAACAAACAGATAAAGTGCTGTCTTGAGGTGGTGTCTAAAGCCATGCAATGGTTTGTTCTGCCAAAAATATTCATTACAAATGTAAGATAGCCTTAAAAGTAGCGCAACAAACTGATCTTTTGTGATTGCACAAATATGTATGTGTATGTGAACAGTTTTAATAGATTCATAGACGTTTTTCATACAAAGACAACAGTGGTTCATACAAAAGTGTATTTATGAGATTGGGGGATTGCTGCAGCCCTCACTGGCAACAGCCTCCATATTTCTGAGTACAGTGCAACCTCTCCTATCTGGTCTCCCTTTATACACATCTCTCTACTATCTTGATGTGATCTCGGCGTGATTTTTTTTTTTATTTGAAAAATTATGGGGAAAAGTGGAATTTCAAACTTCAAGAAAACTGCTACACAAACTCACAGAAATTACACATCATTCCCAACATAATGAACATGGCATTCACATTTAATTTTCATCTAAATAACATGCATTCAGATTCACTACCCCCAAATCACAGCAGGAACATGGACAGAAACTTTTCATTAAATCAGGGCACAGTACAGGCGATCGTTCATTGAGCAAATTATCAGAGGATGCTGAATGCAGACCAGCTGTCGATGTTCACACAGAATTGATACGTGTACATGTAGCTATCATTGGGTAGACAGCTGTGTATATTAAACATATACAGGGCATTCAGACGCAGAAAATTTATACTAGAACAGTATAGCTATACGATGAATTTATACGTCTGAACGCTGACGGTCAGAGCATTGTTTCGAACTAGAACTCGATAACGAATCAGCATTCCATCGTGTACATTGTGCGTCTGAACATATGGCAACCATAGAACGGTATAACTGGGCAGGGCTTAATGGGAGCGAGCACGAAAGGTGACCTTACAGCTGTCACTCATGACCATAATAACATGCGCAGTGAGAAACTGCACATCTATACGACGTTTTTCCGGAATGGTCGAAATTAGCGTCTGAAAGGTCTATCGGCTATACGATGATTCTTAATACGTCGTTTCTTTATCGAGGTATAAACTGGCTTGCGTCTGAATAGGGGGTGAGTCTCTCATATGCGGCCAAATCCTTTATCCGCATGAGCACCAGTCCCCACATGTCCGGATAGGAGAGGTTGGACTGTACATTAGGGTTCTGCCAAGGGGCCCCTGGGAGCATCACCACCATTTGTGTATGAAGTACCGGTATAATCCCCTTCATCTATTGATGACAATATCATAAATGGTAAGCTTGGTCAAAATCTAGAATGAGAGTTTTCTAGAAGATGATGAAAATGTCAAAACTTATGAAAATTAGCTGATCTGGGATATTTGGGCCCCACTCAAGGGACTCCCCATGGAGCATCCCTACTAATTGTACAAACTACGATCCCATCCATTCCTGATTCCTGCCAAGTTTGGACAAAATCCAGCTCCAAGATTTCCAGCAGATGTCAGAAATCATGAACATTTGCTAATTTCAGGACATTACGTATTTGGGCCCCCTGCAAAAAAAGGGCCCTCTGGGGGCAAGGCCATCATTTGTACAAACTATGATTCCTCTCTTCATTGATGATTCCTGCAAAGTTTGGTCAAAATCAAGCCGTAATTTGTCGAGAAAAAATGAAAATGTAAAAAAGTTTACACATATCACATTGTGCCCAAGGAAAATGGACAAGAGACAATGAATGACAGATTACAGACAAAGGAAAAGGACGACAGAAAACAGATGATGAAGGATCGCAATCCACTGTTAAAGTGGAAATTTTTGCAGTCTGGAAATTTTGCACAACAGACAAGCCCATAAATAAAGTAAATTTAGGCTTCCTATATGACATACTGTAAAACATGATATATTCGCGGCACAAAATTTTCGCGAATTGGAGCCGATGGCCTCTTTCGTGGCGTAAGATTTTTGCGGATTGCCACTGGTGTTCAATGCATATAGTGTAGGCAAGAAATTTCGCGTGCATTTTAATTTCGCGAATCTTGCCACTCGCGAAATTCACGAAATTAAAATGCACGCAAACATTCCTCGTTTTACAGTACCATTCTATGATCTTTGTAGTTTAGCGCAGGCATATTGTAGGGGTATAACTGCTGATATGTAGTTCTCTACACATTCACTAGTCCTGAACATTAGTGAATATGCCAGTGTAATGCACATTAGCTACCATTTACCGTACATGAAGTAATGTGCTGCCAAAGCCCTTAATTGTAATTTCCATGCCAGTAGCGAACTGTTTGAAGTGCTTGCTAAATTGCCGTAGCCGTCCATGAAATTTAAAAAAAAAAGTCAAATTCATCTCACCTGGCTGAGAGGGAAAAATTGTTCATGAATGCAAAAAATTTCTGGAGTTTTAATAAGTAGCTCATCTGTGACATTCAGCCCAGGTGAGCTTACGTGTAAATGGATGGTGTTACTATTATATTTGTTTTATAGGCATGATACAAAGTACCTTGCAAATTTGTCAGTGCAACAAATCAAAACCCCATATCTGCTGCCCCACCACTTGCATGAACCACAACCCCATCGATGATTCCTGCCAAGTTTGGTCAAATTCCAGTCAATTGTTTTCCAGAAGATGAAATGAATGACAAAACTTATGAAAATTTGCAATAAAATTTTGGAAATATTGGTATTGTGGCTGTGCAGAAACTCCCCCCCCCCCCCACCCCCCGAAGCAAACTTTCAAGATAGGCCTACTTTGTGTCACACCTAAACATAATAGTCACACCAATCCATTTCAGCTTACCTCGGCTTAGCGGCGCAAACAAGTCATTCAGCCATACCATTTACATTGTATATATAATCTGTGATCCTCATCTCATTCACAGATTCTAGCTAAGTTTGGTTGATATCCAGCCACCAGTTTTATAGTAGAAATTGAATATTTGTGAAGAAGTTTACACAAAACGCACAACATACCATAAACTACGAATAACAAATTCAGCTCAGGTGAGCTAAAAATGCACTGGGTGATCTGCGCCCCGTTTTATAAAAAGATAAAATCGATTTTGAATTTCCTTACCACACAGTCTGCCATAGACTTACAGTTGAAATCAACTATATAATCAATTTTATCTCTTCATAAAACAGGGCCCTGGAGTGTACACCGAGCATCTTCTCTATCAAATGGTTCCATGATATTTGCTACTGAGACAATATTGCTTCCATGAAATATCTGCTCACTACGCCAGACATGAATTCCACCCATAATCCTAATCCTCACATCAAACTAAATCTAAAACCCTATCACAACCCTAACCCTAACTCTAACCCTAACCCTAAGTCCTTGGAGAAAATAAGACAGGAGCAATTAACACAGGAGCAAATGTCGTGTCACCCTTCCTAATCAGCAAAATATTAAAAAAAAGAAGAAAAGTTGCCAATCAAACAATCAAAACTCCCAAAATGAAATTCAGGCCAACACTGAGACAAGTGAGTATTAAATGACCAATGACTTTGGAAAGAGCGTATCATGACAAGTGCTCTCCACTTTAACCTCATGAACAAACAGTGAGCTGACATCTTTTTCCATAAACACACTGTACATATCTCCAGGCCAGAGCAATTTGCTCACTAATTTTGTGATGTTTTTCTCTATTTTCTATTTCCCATTTTGTTCTTTTTTAGGATGGTGTTACTATTATATCAGTTTTATAGGCATGATACAAAGTACAAGGCTAGAGCAGTGATTTGAAAAATGTTCAAGATATCCCTTTTGATGCATTATGTGTAGGTCCTACCATACAAAATTTTTGTAGTAAGCCTAAAATATAAGGAGATATCACTAATTTTCTCATTAAGCCATAACTGTAGACATAACTGGAAACATTTTATTATAACTATTGTTCACATACATTTAAAAATATTGAACATCGATTATACTTTTTCAAATTTTTAAATTGGTTGTTTCTATCCCTAACTCACATTTAAAAACTATTTTGAAGCACTAATGCTGGGTGTTTGTTTCATCTGCAAGTGGTAAATTATGCTTTTAATGATTCAAATTAATAAGTTTTATCATGGCTACAAATAAACATCTGAATAATCAGTGTTTCTTTACAAGATGAAGGACAATTTGTAAGTCAGTTACAATGAGCAGGCAGGTTTTGTGTGCATACTGACCTTTTTCTTGTTCAAGATTTTGAGCTAAAACAAAAGCTAGTAATACTGCAACTTAAGCTTAAAGGTCCTGTTTACCTTTGAGGGCAGTGATTTTTCTCATTAAACCATAACTGTAGACGGTTTTATAGTCTAAAAACATTTTTACAATAACTACTGAACATCGATTATACTGGTTCAAATATTTACATTGGTTGTTTCTATCCCTAACTCACATTTTAGAACCATATTTTGAAGCACTAATCACCCACAATTTTGTTTCATCTGCAAATGTTAAATTATGCCTTTAATTGACATAGAAATATGAAGTGATAATATTGCATGAAATAACAGTTATGCGCATTTTTATAATGTTACTAAAGTCGTAAAGACTACTAAAAACAGAATTTCTGTACATCAAAAAAAAGTTCAAGCTGCCAGAAGCAGTTCTCGCTTCTTTTTTCTTTTTTTTTTTGACAAATGCACTTCTTCCTTTTCTGTAAAATAATGTATACATTTTAGTCTCTTTGTAATATTAATACTGATTTCCAAAATTTTATATAGATTAATTAGTACAAAGCATGAACCATTTTTGTTTTTAAGGTATGGTACCTTTATTTGTGTGACTAAGTACAAGAAAACATGCTTTTCAGCATAACATTTTTCTTTCATTTTCACGAAGGCCTTACATATTCTCTGGACAAATTATGAAGCAAAATCTGTATTCGGGTAATTCCGTGAAGTTGGGGCACAAAGTGTGACATTTTAGCATAACTCAATACTAATTATGCTATACATATATTGTTTATAGGCTTTACATTTGTATTGAGACCATACATTTTCCTGGAAATTTTGTGCCATTCAGACTCAATTTTGATAAAGTTATTAAAACGATATGTAACAGTGTCCTGTAGCATCGTGACGTGTCCATGTAGCATCGTGATAGTTAAAATCTGGTCCTAAAAGACAAATTAATGCAATTAGCTTGACCAAAATTTTATGCATAATTACTAGATTAGTCAGATAGCTACATATCTTAACTCTCCTTTCCACAGTTTTACTTTTACAAGAAATTACACAATGTGTCACTATACTACGCGGTGTCCACCAAATGTCACAAAAAAGGACACCACATAGCATCGTGATACATTTTGTAATTTTCTTTTAAAATTAAAACTGTGTACAGGAAATTTGAGATATTCAGCTCTCATTCCTATCTTGTAAATATGCATATTGCATCAAATTTTGGTCAAGCTGATTGCCATAATTTGTCTCTTAGGACTAAATTCTAAAATATCTTGATGCTACATGGACAATTCACGATGCCACAGGACACCGTTACATATTGTTTAATAACTTCATCAAAATTGAGTCTGAATGACACAAAATTTCCAGGAAAATGTGTGGCCTCAATGCAAATGTAAAGCCTACAAACAATAAATGTATAGCATAATTAATATTGAGTTATGCTGAAATGTATTTTTTAGATATCACGATGCTACATGGACACTGCCCCAACTTCATGGAATTACCCAATTCCTGAATGTACATTGCATGCTGTGCCTACAAGTATCCTATTCAAACTAATTACTGATGATAAGCACTGAATCAATTCTACACTATGTGGACAGTTATTAATATCAGCATCTGAACTGCCCACAACACAAATTTAAAAGATGAGTGTTTTACAAAATTTGGTCCGTTACAATATTTCTTACAGACCAATCTGTACATGCACAGAGACGTTCGAAAAAAAAATGATTATAAAATTATGTCGTAAATTATCACAGCTTGACAAAGTAGCCAATCACCTATGATTATGAATCTTTAGCTGTTAGTCCATCTTTTTTTTTTTTCTTTTTCTTTTTTTTTTTTTTGGGGGGGGGGGAGTACTGAAACAGAACTATCTTGATCTCTCGGTATGAGTGTATGTCATATAAATCTGGGGGGAAAAAAATCCATCTATCACTCTGACTCAAAATCAATACTTTCAACCATGGATTGGATTTCTCTTGGAGACTATCGAAACCACCATGGTACTGCTACAAAATGAAAAACTTACTATCCATGCCAGCAATTTTGGCAACATGCAGTAATGGCATGAGTTAGAAATGCATGTGTTCTTCTTTTTCTTTCTCAAAAACATGTGTCTGATATTTATTGAAAGCCCTGTGACTCTGCAGTTAGGCAATCAACCCAAACATAACGGAAGGTCGGGATAAATGTGCAGGCGTGCACATCCATGGCACCACACAGGACCACACACAGACCACCCCTCAGCATTACCTCAAACCACCAGTGTCCCCAGACCCCAGCTGGTTTGCTGCTCTGTCGCAATGGGATGGGTTTTAGCTGAAAATATCGGGACGCACACCTCTCTGTAGTGATATATTCCAGATTAAGAATCCTTACGGATGATATCACTGCACACGCAGATCTAATCTGCCGCTTTCCTCCACGATTTCACGGTTGTATCTCCCTGTCCTATGCAGCAAAAGGATGACAAATATGATATGCAGCTTTCCAGTTTTTCAATAAACACCTTCTATCTATCTACCCTTGGAGAGTCGGAGGTATGGACTTTGTCAAGCTGAGACAAACTAGACACATCAAACAGTTCTGTGTTCTTTCTCCCATCAAAAGAGCAGAGATATGAGTGTTGTTGCTTCCTGCAGTTCAACCTTTCTCTACTTCCAAGCTCTACCAGTTGTACTCCCCCTGCACTTTGACACAGTGCCTTGTCTGACGTGTGGGGAGATGGAAGACAGCTGAAGTTGAGTGGCCCAATTTCAAAAAGTTGGCATTCGTAAGCTCGTCCGTCTTTTTCTCCGTGGTGTCATCCTCACCTCCGGCGCAGACCACAAGACTTTCTTCCACTACGAGCCAGATGTCGCATACCTGCTGCCGCGTGGATACACTCCAGTCTCACAAAACTTTCTCCTTCCATGATATGATGCTGAGAATTGACTTCTATATCAAGTGTCCTGCACTACTCTCAACCTGGTTATGAACTCAACACTGGTATAAAACTCGGGGAGGATTTTTCCCTCCCACAATGACACACACATACACACGCACATCCCGCCGCAGAGAGGCTCTCACCGCTGCAGTGATAGTGTTAGGCAGGTCGCATTACATGCATGGCCAACTCTGGATGGACCACCAATGAAGATTGCTAGCCTACCGCTCAGGGGGCATCAGCAGAATCATCACTCCACTACACCTCTTCTATACATCGCCTTTTCCTATGTTCACTCAAGCATACATTCACTATGCCAATTCCACTTCACTTTCTCTCTCTCTTTTTCCCTCCTCACCATGAGCAATTCTTCTTCTTTCTCTTCTTCTTTTTTAATCTGCTGTCTTCTTTGGGACAAACACATGCTCCAGGCCACAAACAGATAGCTGAAATGTAACACAGGCATTCCGGTCCTTGTGCTCACTGAATTCCAGCAGCTCTTTTAAATAGTTATTCTTTCTAAACTTGTCACAACAGTTTGCAGTCTATCGCCCCCCTCCTTCCCCCCCCCCCTTCTGCACCAGATACAAGATGTACGACCATAAGTGGGATTACCCTGATGCAAATTTATAGCTACATACAAATGTTGAGACTTGCATCACAATCCAAATCTCAAGATTTTTGCCTACAAACATGAACATTAAAAAAAAATCCCACTAAATAGAGAGTGAGGTATCACAACCAAAGTCCCAAGATATCTTACAATCATTTCAAATTATAGCCATGATTTGAAAAACAAAATGACATTTGCACTGCAAGTACATGAATGCTGGCGCCAAAAATCCAGATTTTTTTTTGTTTTTTTGTCTCATCCTTCAAAACACACGTCACAACAGTGCGCTAACCCAAGGGCAACGGTCACCATTCCAGTAGATTTACGTCATGCGCAGTTTGGTTGACAAATCATCACAATAAGCAATTCTCGGTATGGCCAATGCGTAGAATTTTTTTTCTGTGCACGCTGAAGAGCTCTATCACAGATGCACTTTGGGATTCCTCGGTGCCCTTGTTCACTTCCGGTTGTCACACGCGAGTCACAGTTCTCATACGATTCAATGGAGATATTTGTCTACTTTTCCGCTGCTACCCCTTTGTTTTTTTTTCTTGGCTATAATTCTGCTTAGAGGGGAGGGCTAGTAAGCGATCAGTGGGAATGCTGAGGGATGATTGTTCCAATCCTTGTGGGATTCATTTAAGAGTACATTATATATCTACTGTTGTGTGAAATTCATTTGCTTCAGAACGGTCTCATATTTAAGTAATGTGCAAATTAATGCCCCGTCACTGACCAGGCACGCTAATCTGGAAACATTAAACATTAAACATGAAACATTACTCTTAAATAAATCCCACAAGGATTGGAACAATCATCCTCCAGCATTCCCACTGATTCCCACTAATCAGTTACTAGCCATCCCCTTTAAAAGAGTTGAAAGTTTCTAAGTATTACTGATTTGCGGTCACTAGAGTTATGGTTCACAACTGCAAGGCTTCAATGTGCTGGTCATATGATGGAAAGCGAAGAAATCTTCAACAAAAAATATCTCTCGAGAAAGACAGAGCATGATCTGAGTGCATGTGCAGCCAAAATTGGGGCAAATTTGTCCCATGAGCTATCCCATAATGCATCTAAAATGCTGCTCTGCGCACTGCACCTAGGTATGGGCAATGCCAAGAATTAGCAGGTTATTTCTGTCCATCTAAACAGGCCCAAAACATTGCGCTATTTAAATCGCGATCCTTATCCCACAATTTTGTCTGTGTGAATGCAACTTATTACCCCTATTACCCCTGCTAGCTACTCAGGGGATCATTGCAGAACCCCCATGTAAAAATTCTTCCCAACTTCCAAATGAGCTCCCAATTGAATTTTTCTAGTCCCATCTTCTGCAGTGGAAGTACACGTTTTAGCGACTGCGCCAAACGGTCTGCAAAGGTGCTGTTGGTAAGCTGACCTGCGTTTTTCACTCAGTAGTTTACCCCTATGCCTTAGTGCCTTTCACACTATAGCGTCGCCCACACATCTCTTGCTCTATTACTGTAAAACATGATATATTCGCGGCATGAATTTTTCACGAATTGGAGCCGACTGCCTTTTTTGCGGAACGAAATTTTCGCAAACTGCCACTGGCATTCAATGCATGTGAAAGTTCTTGTCTACCCTATATGCATTGAATGTTCAATAGAGGCAACTCGCGAAAATTTCATGTCACGAAAAAGGCTATTGGCTCCAATTCGTGAAAATTTCATGCCGCGAAAATACTGTGTTTTACGTTACTTGTGACATGACAAGAGAACATAAAAATTAATTACAAATGTTGGATTCTCCTCCCAAACCAGAGGAGACCTACCTGGAATCTAACTCATTCATTTCTCATTCCAACTTCTATCAAGGGTTTTTTTTATAGAGAAGGCTGGCAAAAAAAAAATGGTAATGTATTACCTGTTTGAAAGTTCTGCCCCCTTTCCACGAAGTTTTGGAACCACAACGAATCATATATACAATGTATTTCTCACCATCTATAAATCCATGGATACAAACTTAGCACTGCTTCTGAAAACACTATCATCAAAGGGTCTTCAGACTCACTTGAAAGATCACCAATTCAATTGTGAATCTGAACATGTGCCTCCATAATATGGGCCATTACACCCACAAACTGAATGACCAGTCATTTTTCATCACTATCCTATACAACTCGCACTTGACTCAGGCCGGAGTCAGTTTTCCACTGAGCGTGGCGGTTGCAGATTAATCAAATCTGACTTGTTGAAAACTGGAGCATCAATCACGTGGTGCTACACAAACGAGAGAGCGGTCACTTTGTAATAATAAATAACAAATGATTCAATGTCATACAACCGATGCAGAGCTTATATCATCGTGATGGCACATGCTGTATACAGTTATTCCTCAAAGAACATATTGCAAGGCATTCCAGAAAATATTTCTGCCATATGCCCCAATGGGCATTTGGGTAAGGGCTCCAAACTTCTGAACAGGCAAACACGAAGTCATCACTTGCCTGGTGCATTTATCTAAAACATTTCTGAGGCAGAATCACGATCCCAAATGTGTTTGAGGCATTTTTTAACAATAGATAAATGCAACCGTGTTTTCATGCATGTTTAGAAATGCTGACTTGAAAAGGCATTCAAAGGGCGATTTGAAATGCGTTTGAGACCAAGATCGCCTTTCTGCGAGTACATAAATGCAATGCCACTTTGAAACATTATCCCGAGCAGCCAAAGTCAACTTCCATGCCGGAGAACAGGCCGTCAGCTCCAATTCGTGAAAATTTCGTGCCGCGAAAATATCATGTTTTACAGTACCCTCAAAAACTGTATGCAATTTAATGAATTCCAGATCAGTTGAAAGTTAGTCTGAAAAAAAAAGAGTGCTTGATTTTCCAAGTGTAACAATGACAATTTCATCAAAATCAGATAAAATTGAGGATGAAATGAAATTTTTAAGTTTTATTACTTACACAAACACTTCTCAGTCCAAACAGTCAATATAGAGAGCTGATGATGTCATCCTTTACAACTTGCATTATAGTTTGTACAAAAAATTTTAACATTTCAAGTTTTTCGTTCAAATGCATAAGTTATGCCCCAGTCTCAAATCCTACTACATATATGACTCACCATCATTCGTATCATTATTCAGCCAGGATCAATGCTATGTTTAAACAATTTTATTGCAGAAAATAAAATTTTTGTCTATTCTTTGTACACAATCAGTGGAAGTCTGTGATGTGATAACATCATCACTTCACTCATATGCATATTAAATATTAAACTGTTCTTGAGAATGTTGGGCAAGTATTTGAGAAACTGAACAATTTCCTTACTTCCTTTTGTTTTATATGATTTTGATCGAATTTCATTCTGTCTTTCAGACTACCTTTGACTGGTAAAGAGTTCCCCTTTAAGTAATTAAAGTAACATACAAAACAAAGCTGAAACACTGCAGAAGCCCGGAAGATGGAAATTCAGTGTCACATTGGCATATGAGGCTCTCTGTATCATGCTGATGAGTCTGGAGTATTCTAATGAATGTTCACAATACTAACCTTATACAATTCATTACTGGCAAAAGAGCTGTTAGCAAAAACTGATCTCCAGCCTTCCATACAGAGTGTACATTGAAAGTTTTATCACATTACAAACTGTGTACTGCTTACTCTTCTGGCTATTGCACAATGAGTGAAGTTTTCACATCCTACTGTGCAGTCTGTGGTCTTTGACACTGGACCTAAACCACACAGTTTTGCAATTTTATGTCAAGCTAAATTCCCTTTCAATATTTTGTAAGCATACCTTGTTTACAATTACAATTTCTTACAAGCTATTCCTTAGCTGATATTTGAAAGAAAATCCTGGGCTAGAAGACTTGCTGGATGAGGACAGATCTAGACAACCTAAAGTGTATAGGGATGCAGGTTTCCAACTTCTTCCAACTTTTGTGTGTGTGTTTGTAAGATAATGAGAAACCTCTTATGAATTATGAAAGAACATACAAAAGATGCAAGCAAAAGTTATGAATTTTAAAAGTTTTGGTGTTGGAACCACTGGATGAGAAGACTACTTGAGTTTATGACATCATGTGTAGACAAAATTATAGAGAAAATATAAAGAAAACTTAAACTTAGCAAAATTAAAGAGCAATTGACTAACCACTTTCAACAAGCAGGGGGAATAATTATTACCCTTAACATGTCAGTATCAAGTTGATGGAATTTGGAAAGTGAGATGTGTAATTTTCATGAAAAACAAATTTTTGTAAATTCTCTTTGCATTTTCTTTATATTGTTGTCCACACATGACGTAATGAAACCTAGTAGTCTCCTTATCCAGTGATTACAAGAATACAACACGAAAACTTCAAAAATTCGTAACTTTTGCATCAACTGTCCAATTTTCCTCAAACTTTCACAGATGTGTTCTACTACTATTGCTGCTTTCAATAAATCCACATTGCTCTTTGGGTTTTGGTTTTCTTTAAACTAGTATCAATGTGTAGAGTAAGCTCAGTGATTCCATGAGATACACACAAATCGTCTCCTTCCACGAGTCTAATGGAAATCAAGGGAAAAAAGAATAACACCAAATCAACTTCCGACGGCAACATAAAACATCTGAACTCACAGGGGGCAGCATCTCGAAATATTCTAATGTTACCATTTTCCTTCCTTCCACCTTTCCCCCCTGAGCTGTCACCTTGTGTAAAGTGAAACTTCCAATCAAAATTCCATCGTTTTTTTGCCCCCAACCAGACCGGCTTGGAGGGGACTGCGGAGAGAAGCATGGCATGTGAACGGGGACACAGGATTATGGATTTAGATGGCAGCATTATCCTAATGACCTCCTGCTTAGGATTTAGGAGAAAGGGCCAACAGTTGTGATAGTCTCTCAACACAAACTTTATTGGAAATGTGGGTACACAACTAAAGCCACACATAATGGGGGAAAACAAACATACAGTGAAGATAACTGGGGTACAGGTACAACTCCAGCATCTTTACAATATTTTCACTGCCAATCGTCTGCATTATGGAAAGACAGTACTTTGAAGTGTAAGGAGTACAAACACATACCAAGACAATTCATAACTTTATAACCCTTTTGTCTCCACTCACTCTACTCATTCAAGTTTAAAATTATTACCATTTTTTAAAAGAGATTAATAACCATTGACGGTATTGCTGTTTGGATTTTTTTTTTTTGTGGGGGGGGGGGGTCTACAACAAGGAACTTTATAACATTGGCAAAGCTATGTTCTATTTTCCACTGACCAAGAACACATAAAGAAATTGTTCTCCATTATAGGCCTACTTGTACAGACTCCACAACATTTCCATTTTTATATAAAATGCATAAAATATAGACAAACAAAATTGAAGGGGGCATCAAAATTATAGGCCTACCTGAAAGAACATAGTTACAAAATCAATTTCCAAGTTTCATTATGTTTTCACTGAATAGTGATAGGCCTACTGGTCAAAACCAATAGATGATTTAAGTTGAGATGATAAAGTCATTAGCTCACAACTTTCCACTGATTTATGTGCACACACACAAAAAAAAGAGCAAAGTGAAAGCACATTATTTTGCTTACTAATAGTCTGCAGCTACAACACTTTCCTCCTAATCTTCATCCTCATGAAGTTACTGCAACATCACAACATTTTGATTGGAAGGATATGCTTTTCACTATGATTACATATATAAAAAGAACAAGAAATCATATTAGTGAAGATTATGTGTGTAGACTTACATGTATGTGAGATTTATAAGCCAATGACACTTTAAACTCATCTACTTTGCATATTTGGCTGCTTCTTTTATCACTCTTCCATAAAAATGTGAACATTTGTAATTTTGTAATTTTCCAATTTGAGGCCTGTTCTTGATGAAACTTTGTCCACTCTGTCTTACTCACACACGCTACTTTTTTTTTTCTAGCCAGCTTCAACATAGTGGAGAATTAGGGCCAACAATTTTATTTCTTGTACTGTAAGTTTTCTTTTTCCATTTCATTCAATTTTCAAGTAATGTCAAGAGCTTTTATATCATCACTACCATTAAGAAAATGTTTATTGGTTGCAATGTTCCATTTAAAAGAAATATCAAGAATGGAGGCATTTCAACACACTACTTCAAATAAAGAAGTTGACAGACTTGGGAGAAAGGACTCTGCTGGCAGCATTGGTCTGTACTCTGCAACAGGTATTACAATTTCATAGAATATCAGAATACTTAAAATTTTGAGTAACTATATAGACTACAGTGTATTTTGCAGGCATGATAGATGAGGTACTTAGTCCATTCAAACACTGCTACTCTCTCCCAAACAACACCAACAAATTGTTTCACCCATTTCATCCAATGCGAGGGCATTACTGTACAATTCTTGGAGTGCATGACACGATATGCACACCTCCATCCAGTAGCAATATACAGAAGTTTTAGAGGATCACTATGACTTCCAAAGAGGGCTAGAGTCATGCAGTCAGGATTCTGGGTCTGTACACCTCAGACTATTCTAGTCTGCTCTATTTTGCAGCAGGGGTGTGACTTTCTGGACCCCTGGAGGGAAGTTTATACCTGCTCCTTCCGTCACCCCCTTGGTATCCCAGAGGTCAAGCAAGAGGTCAAGACAGTGAGGTCATTGCTGGTTTTCTTGCAAGAAGTGACCTGTTAGGGGTTTATAGTTTCCAGCCACAGGACTGCCATTACAGTCACCGCTTATTTGCAAGTCTGGAGGAAAAGCAAGTGCTACTAGTCAAATGACCTCTATCTCAAGAACGCTACCACTGTTTTGCAGTGTTGCTGAAACATCTGGGTGTTGATGGATACATGCCATGCACCACTCTCCTTCCACTTTGCATCAATACTGCTAATGATGGTGGCATGTATGATAGGAAAGTGATTTATGGGGGACAGTCAAAGCCATACATCATTCTCAAGTTGATGTAATAATTTCCAAGATGCTAAACACAGAATTACATTCCAGGATGGAAGACTGGTTTGTCTGTGGCATATGCCAAGATCCACGGACTGTTTCAGCACTAAAAGACAGACTGTTTGCACTTAAATGAGCCGAATTCTGTCCCACAGTTTACCCATCGGTACCATAATAAATGTGATGATAAAAGTGCTGATCACCAAAATTTCTTTATCGCCATTAACACTTCTGACTGCATACAATGGTAGTCATAATGATGCATACGTGAGTATAAAAATTACTTGTTAACTACCTTGTAGGAAAGTTAATTTCTCAAAACAACATAGCAGAGTATTATGAAGGAAGTTATAAGTCACGAGCATGACTGCATGATGGAGCTGGCCAAGGATTCTCACCTGGGGGCGAGTCTCTCTCTTGCTTGGTAGGAATGTGTTCCATCTCCTGCCGCTTCGCTGGCAAATGACTGGCCATGCTCCAAAACCTACCATCAGGGCAATTCTGCATAATTCATGAAAGTAAATACAACAAAGCAAAGAAATGAACAAATGAATAAATAAAGGAATTTCTAAATGAATCTAGAAAAGAAAAAAACTTTAAGCAAACAAATATATACACATAAAATATAGGCATCTAATAAATTCACATGATGTTTTCATCTGATTTCATCCAGGAAATGACTGCAAAAGCAGTATTATGATGGGTGCCATACTCCTCCTAGGAACAAACCTACCAATGTGGCCGCCCAAAACAAAACAAAGCTGCTGCTAGAAAAGTGGGGTATGAAGACGCTTGCCAATATGAACTTTCCGAAATGCATTAATTGTGCTCACAGGAAACTGACAAACTGTAGGTATACATATCCCCAAAAGAAAAGTAAAGCAATGATATGATTAAGATGGACAGGATCATACAAGGAAAACGATAGACAAGTCAGTAAATCAGCACATAGAGAGCTACATGTTTTTCATTAATTTGCATTGGCGGGCTCATTTGTGGAGAATTCTCGCAGTATTTTCTACTTCTAGCAAATTGTCCCATTAGAATTAAAAAAGGAGGAAAAGTGTTGCAGCACCCCTCTGATACACAGTATTCAAATAGAATACTGTTACATCAACATGATTCATAGGGGTAAAATTAAAATGAAAGTGGCAGAAATCCTCCTGTAGACACTTTCACAACATCATTCCAAATGATGCAATATACAAAATCCTCACTGGCTAAGAACTGTTCTCACTACTACACAAAATGGACAATCAAATTTTGAAGATCCAAATATCTAATGATGTATATGCCAGGAAAAAAAAAAAGACAAAGAAAGAGGTGTAAGAGATGGTCTGTAGAAATGAAAGGCAGGAAGTCTGAAATACTGCCATCTCCACATTGCTTGCATAGTACAAAGGCGACAGATCCCCCTAGGGAATTCCCTAAAACCATCAAGGTAAACTCACAGTGACAAGTGGCTTCACGAGTAATGTATGGAAAGCTTGCATGACAGAAACAATACCCTTTCCTAGAAGTGTTTGTCCGCCACTGATGACATGACAATGGGAAAAAAAAAAGTGTCATCTTGAAGAGCCAAGAATTTGTGTTTTCAGTCTATTTCCATAAGATGGATCATAAGCAAACTTTGATATGACACAGAAAAGTATCACATGATGAGAAGGAACATATGGATGGGTAGAGTGGGGATGATGCAACATGTTCAGTAGCATTGGCAGTGACCTTGGCAGACAACTATTTTTGAACCTGCCTTGCCCTATCATGTTTTGTTAGGTGATTGGTACCCATCAACTGATGTGTCAGGCCAATGCATGGCATGCAAGTTTGGACTGTGGGGCAGTATGAGATGCAAAACATTCGCTGGAGATGATAGGCTGAAATGCTTGAAGAGGAACAGGTATCTATGGAACTCCTCTCTGAGCGTACGAAAACAGAACAGAGATAGTCTCATTCTAGATGAGGTGATGATGTAATCAGGACCTATCTCATGACTCTCTCATTGGTTTGAACACAAAAGTGTTTTTCGATAATCACTACTTATCTCATTAGAATAGTAGTAAAAGAAGTACTAATAATAACAATAAGTCATTAATGATAACAATGACAATATTCATGACAATAATGATAACAATAAAAAGAAACGGAAAAAAAATATAAGAAGTAATAACAGTAGGCCTATATTAATGGTAGTAATGAAAATAATATAAAAAATGCTCAAGAGCATGAATGGGATCTCTTAAATAACTTGAAAAGGAGGACATGACTTTTGATTTGATTTTATTCATTCATTCATTCATAAAAACCCAAAGAAATAAAGGTTTGAGTAGAATGTATGAAAGACTTAAGCCCAGAATTCCGGGAGTTCACAAATGTCTGACTGAAATCTTACAAATAGGACAATGTTCTCTGAAGAACATGCTTAAAAGAGAGAAAACAAAAACATATCTACAATGTATATTCCAAGATGTAAAAAAAAAAAAATAACAACAAAAATGATGTGGCTATCAAGGTCAGCATGAAATCTGGAGTGACAAAATTGACCTTTTCTATAAGGCAGAAATGTAGTCAGCACTGAGCAAGCTTCGTTATAAAAATTTTAACACATGAACATGGTCTCCTCATTTGAGATTCGTGGCGTTGCTGGACCCAGCCCTGAAGTAGCAGCTTACAGTGAGCCCTACTTTACACACTAAGCCAACAAAAAGCGTGTCATGGCAATGTCCCACACAAAGAAACAAGCCACTCCACATGGGCTTATAGATGGGACTAAAGACTTTGAGCAAACAGCCTCAAAGGTTATGAATAGCCTCTTTAGTGGGCATGAATAAACTGGATACACAAGGTTGGTGCCATTTATACCCACAATGAAAAGTGTACACAGTGCAACAGGAACCACAAATGCTTGCACTGAGCAATAAAACATGCCGAAATGGTTTATAAACTTGTTGCTGTTCTGTGGTAGGATATGTATTCAGCATACCATTTAGGGGGGAAAAGTGATTATGATCAACTTGTCATTCCACAATTATTCCGTTGTCCTTGTCATATTCAACCTACTGTATCACATGACATCACTGGCAAAGAAAAGTGTTGGATTTTGAATAACAAGCGCTGTTTCCTGCGCTCTGCTCCACCACAGCTGGGGCTCTTCATCACGGCAGACTCCAGGAGGTTTCTTCCGACCTCCCTCGGGATCGGCGGGAGAGCTGCCTCAAAGTTACCAGTCATCCACATAAACATGTGGATTGTTCAGATTTATTCACACAAACAAGGTGTTTTCCATGTTCTGAATGTCTCCTATTTATAGCTAATTTGTGGTGTGTGCTGACTGCTTTGCAGCTATTCACCAAGTGGAGTTTAATTTCTTTTCTTTTTTTTTGGGGGGGGGGGGGAGGTGGAGGGGTGGGGGAATTGCTGGGGTACTTCAGTATGATTGGCAAAACTTCTGGGGGGTGTTTCATCAACGTTTGTCAGCGCTGACAATTTCAGCAAAATCCTTGGTTTTGTTGGGTGAGATGCTCTGGTCACTGACTGTTACTATGGTGATTGTCAGCAATGACAACTTTTTTGCGCTGACAAACGTTGATGAAACACCCCCAAGGTCCCATATGAAACTTACAAGTATCTCACTCAAGACAATTGTTCATGAATCATAATTATTTGCATGCAAATATAAAACATATTGAGAAGTTCATCTCTATAGCAGCCAAATGTTAAAAAACATGGTAAAAACTCCTTGTTGCACAGGAAAGTTTTGTAGTCATTTCCACATTCTCAGGAGTCAGCAGAGCCTATCAAAAAAATTTCTTTTCTCACTGTTTGATCGATCATTTCAAACGTGAAGCATACTGTAAAACCATAGGCCTAAATTTTTGCATGCATTTTAATTTCGCAAATTTCACAAGAGCCAAGATTTGTGACATTAGGCTAATGCATGCTATAGTTCTCGTCTACACTATATGCACTAAATGCCAGTGGCAATTCCAGAAAATTGCATGCCACAAAAAAAGGTTGTCGCCTCTAATTCACAAAATTACATGCCGCTAACATTTCTTGATTTACAGTATTCTATACATCTGCGAGTGTTGCAGAAAGGGATTTGGCAGGTAATTAATTCAGCTCAAACCAACTCACGCTCAAAACTGTGTTTCAAACAATAATAGTGTTTTAATTTTTGGTTGATCAGAGACTCATGATACGACAAATCATATCACTCTAGCTTAAAGCAGTTAGAGGCAAAAAATGCACAGACGATGATTTTACAATCTCATGAAAACAAGACAACTTTTGCTGTTGTCATCTGAATGCAAACTAAATATCTAACTACATGGCATCTTTTCAAATGATCACACTGGTTTTTATTTGTGTCTTGTTGGTGTTGGGTTGTTGGTGGGTTTTTTTTTTTTTTTGTATGAACAAAGCCCTGAATTCTTGATGCTATGATAAAACTGTCATGAAAACATACTAAACATTATGCATGTATACTCCCATCAATTAAGGAGAGCTCAGTTAAAAATAAATAAAAAAAAAAATAGTCAGCCAATGGACACAGCTGATTGAGAAAAATAAGCAAAGTAACAGGTCAGAACAATTTACAGCAATATTAGATAATACAAAACAATATATGACTATCTCAATGTCTTCATATTATAATAATCTGTCTCTGTGTCTCATAAAATGAAAACACTATCTGTGACAATCATATTCCATATTAAAGGCTGTGCTGCTCAGTGAAAATATTGGCCAACACAGTAGCCATCCCTGATTATGACCTCCCTTGTGAAGATCAAATTTGTTTTATTATACACACAAGAATTAAAGGGACTGTACAGTACTGGTTGAGGTGGGGATTCATGTTTTGAACATTCCTAAGTGAGATGATGAAAAGCCTCTCATGAAATATGAAAGAGCATGTAATTTTAAGAAGGATTCAACGTTTATTTGATGAAAATTGGTTTTCAAATGGCTGAGATATCCAAAAAAGTGCTATGATAATAAAAGGCGACATGCCACAACTTTATTAGGAACTCTTTGTTTTACCTTGTTTTTGGATATCTCAGCCATTTCAAAACCGATTTTCATCGAATAAACATTTGATACCCCTTAGAACTGCATGCTCTTTGACATCTCATACAGTGGTTTCTGAATATCTCGCAAAACGTTAAAAGCTAAATCCTCACCTCGACCAGAACTGTACACACCCTTTAAAAATCATGAATGTTCATTTTCACAAAGGAATCAGCTGCTTCACTCTAGCTTCCCCACCCCCCCCCCCCCCACCCACCATCTACTGTGCTGCATCAAGGACTTGCCATAAACTCTACAAGAAGTCCTTGATATGTGGAGAACAGTCACACAACCCACATCAAAATCTTTCCTTTCCAGAAAAAGTAAGCAGAGCAGTGCCTTCCATTTAATGTATCTAAGGACTATAATATAAAATAAACAAGCAATATCACAGTCATGGCTATAAATAATGTGGAATTGCCTGAATGTACCAATGTAAAACAAGTTATCAACATTCAAGTTGTCAAATTTTTTAAATGTGAATCTGGTTTTGCTCAAATCTTCACTGACCTGTTACACCTTTAATGTTACGCTTTCAATCAGAAAGATTTTTCAAAGTACTTTCTTTATTAACATGGACCTCTGTATAATGAAATTTTGTTAAATGAAAAATAGTGTATAGCTACAAAGGAATTAGTATCAATTTTTAGGAACTTTCATTGGGCACAGTGAAAGATGGGTTGAGGGAATGGCACATGTAGAGGCAAAATTGGCGGTATCGGGGTATGGTGCCTTACACAGAATAAGCAGGTCCTTTATCTTTGTATGACACAGACATTGGCACTTTGAACACATAATTCCATGATAAACAGGCATTATTTTTGTCCTTACATGGAAAAATAAGTATCTAATGTTGAATAGCAGTCCCCCTTTCTGCATACCATGCAGTTCCTGTATCAATAATTTAATGAAGTAAAGATTTTATTTTCAGTCTTCCCTCAGTGATTTTGGGCCAGAGGCAAAGTTGTAGTCATCCTTGGCAATTCTTTCCTAAGCCAGAACCTGGTGAGGGTTGGTAGGGAGTGGGGAGTAATCAGTGGAGGACTCAAACTGGTACCCTGCTGATGACTGGTGGTAAGGGGACTGGCAAATAAACTGTGCAGTGATCACCTCACTGCACAAGGACTTGAAAGCAGATGCCGTCTGATGACATACCCTTAAAGGTAGTAGCTACTTCTTACAAGTCCTTGTTGTCGAGACAATTTCATATCATTAAAAGGCATCTTACAAATGAATAGGCCTATCTATTTAATTATTTGATGTAGGCTATAGGCCTATAGGCTACAGTCCACATTTTGTCCATTTTCTGCAATAAGAATTAGATGTAATGTATACATTCTTTTAATAAATCAAAAGTTTTCATATTTGCAATTTCAACCCATCTTCCACTTTCCTTGAATATAATGAACACATTTGAATTCTTGCAGGAGTGCTACATGATGGAAGTATCACAGTGATACGATGATAAACAGAAGATGCCATCTATTTCTGTTCTGGACTCCAATTACATGTCTCCGGCAAGCAGGAGCTACATGTATGTGATCTACCTTTAACATAATAGAAGGGAAGATGAAAAAAAAAAAACTCAAGTTGAGGTCATGCTGAGGGTACTGTATTAACAAACACTGCCATTCACCACAGGGGCACTCTCTGCCTCGGAAAGGATCATAAGGAGGCTGTGGCGTGGCTGGAATATAGCCCAAGTTTTCTGACGTCTCATTGATAATGACAGGTAATAGTGTTCTCTTACACAGTTCAAAGAGCCCGCGGATGTCGTAGCGGTTAAAGGGAATGCAGATGTACCCAGCGTCACCTACTGTCAAATTAGGTCGCATTTCTGAAAGTACCGCGCCCGCCCCTCCCCTTCCCACATCCCCCTCCCTCCCCATCTCCATCATCAATGAAAAGATATCAAATACATGCCCCACCCTCTTCTCTTTTTAGACCTCAAACTCCCCCATCCTTACCCACACTCATCTAGTCATGAATCCACTTAAAAGCAGTGGCTCAAATCCTCACCCCCCCCCCAAACATAGTGAAGAAGGATAAATGGCAGCAAGCTTTATCTGAAACATCCCCCCCCCATTTTTTTTTTTCTAGTGATGTGATCACCGCACTAAGGTTCAAGGTGTCAATGAAAGTGGGGGAAAAAACTAACATATTATGACAAAGCAGGCTATTAATGCAGGCACAATATTGCCGCGGAAGGTAGCTCCATAATATAACATATGAAGTCACTTGCAGGGATGCTACAGGGAGAATTATGGGCTGTGGGGCTTGGTGATTTTGTACATTGTTGCTCTTTCCTTGAGTAGGCCTGGTTTATTAACCCATTGAAAACTAGTCACAAGTATACTCAGGCAGGTGTCTACGGAAAACATATGGCATACCGAAATCAGCTCATACCTAACGGGTTTACAGTTCAAAGTCAAGATAGCAATATATCTAGGTCACTAACAATGAATACCAAGTAAGGATATTAATAACTTGATAATCTACATGGCTGCAGTTGGTACAGCAGATATCTTGTGAAGCAATGTTCATACCCCACGATTATTCTACATATGTCACAGAGCAAGCTCCAGCTAGATAGGCCTCAAAAGTTATTCTGCATGCTTGTACTACACATTTGCCCAATACTCTTTCCAGATAATACCAGCTGCAGTCCTCAAGTTCACAGCTAGCCAGAAGAAAAGAAAAAAAACAAACAAACAAACAAACAAAAATGGAGAGGGGTGGGGTGATATACTTGTAACTAGATAAACACACAATTGCTAGGATGCCCCGAGGGGTAAAGGCACCACAGAGAGAAACATACTGTGATTGGTGGAATCAAGCCAGCGAGAGAGATATCGAGAGAATACAAAGACCACTTTCTATTTTGTGCTCTCATCTCATCAATTTCTATAATGGGTAAATGATTGAATATCAGTCTCACCCGGCATTTAGGCCCTACTGATTATGAAGGTCTAAGGGGGGTACACATGACAAATTATGGTAATCTGAAAAGCAGATAACTCTGCATACATTGAGGCTGGGACTACTGGGGTATGATGATAAGCTGTTGCTAGGGTAATATTCACACACTGAATATGATGTAATCTATAAAAATGTGCACTTTTCATATTTTGATCTGAGATTTTGCTTATAACTAAGGCAGAAATTTAAGTAATGTGACTACAACTTATAGAGAATTGACAGTGTAAAACCAGTGCTACCATCTCAGAACCAGTTTTTCATAGTGTTGCTAACATTTCTTATGTTGAATGTTACATGGACACACATATAATAATAGAGTTCTCTGAAGTGAAAAGAGACAGGTTCCCAATGGGTTACTAGAAAAAGATGCAAGAAATATTTCTTGAAATACAAGGCTAACTATTGAAGAAATAACATAGTCAATTGCATTGATGACTCTGTGATATTATGATGGGGACAATGAGATGTGCTTGTATCATTTTCAACAAGAACATCATGTGAGAGCTAATATGGTGTCGATACAATACAAGTACAGTATCAACACATATTATGGTGTTGACTTCCTTGTACAATATTGAAAGACAACAGCTTCCTGACACTGTCAACACAGCTTTGATCCCTGACTGAAAGAAAAAACAACAAAACAACAACAACCAAACTGTCAGTGTATTCAAGGAGGTGTAATCTGCCAAACTCTCACTTGATGATAGTGTTGGAATTAAAGTCAAACTTTGAAGGTCTTCATCCATCACAGGGTGTGATGTGAGCATTCACACAAAGCAGATGACAAGAGTTTAGGGAGTTTCGGGGGCCCTCCCCCTGCTTTTGGGAGATCTATGGCATCAAACACCCCTGCATCATAGCTCTGCAAACCGTCTTCTCTCAGAGTTCTTTAATAGAAAAGTAAGCACACCAATAACAGGAGAACAATGCATTCTAACACATATTCAAAAAAAGATCCACCACAGAACTTGTGCAATGAAGTAGAAGTCTTCCCCACGATTACCGGTGGACTGAACACAATGCAAGAAGTTTTCCTGCTGGGAGAGATGTAACCAAGCAACCCACTGGGCTTCAGCTGCCTGTCCAGTTAGAGGGCAATGTACAGAATTAGGTGGAAATAAAGAATGCTGCATGGTTTGTTTTTTAGATGAAAACCACTGAGCACACTCATAAATCTCATCTGTGACCAGTGGGGGAGAGTTATGTCTGTGGTTTTCAATTTTCGGAAAGATTAGATAGTCCAGGTCCTCTCTAAAATGTCCACAATCTATTTTCTTGAAAAACATCTTCCGAAAAAGAAAGAAAGAAAGAAGCAGCTTGCACAGTTCAGCCACCTTGAACAATTCCCTCTCCTTTTGACACAAAATCTCAAAACTTCTCTCTGCAAGATGTCAAGTTTTTCCGCCACCACCACCGCTAAACTTGCATGCACTGCTGCCAACATGCAGTAGGGGCAAACACAACCTTGTCCTTGGTAGCTGGGCAGTTGGTGTACATTGACACTGACAGTCAGTCCCTTCACATCTTACAATGAATAGTTACCTGTATGTGGCAGATGACAATAGTTGCATCAAAATTCCAACGCACATACCTCCATTATCTTCTGTTACATAACATGCATGGAAATATACAGACTGAAATTAGAGTCTACTGCATCACAATCAAAATGAATTCTTTTAAATTATACAGCAGTAATCCAAGGATTCACTGGCCCGCAATAGTACCTACAATGTAGGATAATTATTTTTTTTTTTAAGTATTAAATACCAGGTAGGCCCTAATTTATTGTGCCTGCTGCGACTCAATTTGCTTTCAGTATGAAACATTGCCATAAAACTGCAAACTGCCTGTCCACATGGGTAAATCCTTCCCCTCAATTGTATCACAAAGCATCCTACCATATAACAATTTTGCGATAGAGCCTGAAAAATAAGGGGTATATCACTATTTTATCAATAAACCATAACTGTAGACGGTTTAGTCTAGAAACATTTTTATTATAACTATTGTTCACATTTTGTATCTTCAACAATACTTTTAACATTAATTATACTAATTCAAATTTTTACATTGGTTGTTTCTATACCTAACTCAAACTTAAGAACTATTTTGAAGCACTAATGCTGGGTTTTACTTCATCTGCAAATGGTAAATTATGCCTTTAGAAGGAGGTTAGACACTGCGAACCCTTTGGGAGTTCTTCCATGCTTCGGCAGCATTTTCTACAAGTGGTGCAATAAACAGGGCATTTATTGTGAAGAGAAACCTGTCTAACCTAGATTCAAACATATTAGGTGCTAACAATGTGTACAAAGTAATGTTCGATCTGTGCTTCTCGCGCAATGTGAAGCATGTGTCCCTTCCATCAGCCCGTCTGGACTGTAAATTTCATTTGCCTAAGAGCATTTACATCCCCCTTCCCATGAAAAGAGGGAGAAGAATCACATGCGATAATCTCATATCTTGCGTCCTTGAGAACAACTCCTGCATTTATCTCTTTGAGCATTCCTTCATGCTCCTGAATTTGGACTCACTTTACTTCTCAAGATTCTCCTGTAATAACAAACCTTATGACTTGAAAACACACTTTATCGCCCCTGCCCACTCCAATTTTTGCATCCTTTTGAAGGCAATGGATTTCATGGGTTCATGAGGTGACAACACAAACGGAGACTCACAACAGTTATTACATTCTGTCTGCCGGATGCTAAATCCAGTTAACCTCACTATGCCAGCTTCCACATAAAGCCAACTGCTTTGCTTGCAAAATTTTTCGATCAATTTGTTTGATATGATGTGTGGTTTAACAATTGGCATGTATGAATTCTTCCATGTTATATGAATATATGGCATACTGTAAACCCAGAAATTTTCAAATGCATGAAACTTGTGTGAATTTTGCAAGGGGCCAAGACTTGCAGAAGTAAAATGCATGTGGAAGTGTTTGTCTACACAATGCATTGATTGACAGTGGCATTTTGCAAAAATTTCACGCCACGAAAATGGCTGCAGGCTCCAATTCACAAAAGTTTCATGCCACGAATGTTTCTAGTTTTACAGTATAAAATAGACATACAATTTGAGAGTTCTCTAACATGATGCTATAAAACAACACATCCACTTGCACTGGGTGACCTAAATTCACCCTTTGAAAAGTAAACTCATTATGAGTTCAATCCAATGCAATATATTTCTCTATACTATTCCAGTTTTTCTGACAACAACAAAAAGAGCTGACAAAGGTGTGTCTTCATGCCTTCATATCCAACATTCTGGGAACTTTGGTTCAGTTGTGAAAGCTACAGAGACAGACTACCAAGCACATTTCCATATCAACTGAGAAACTCAGAAAGCAATATCAAACTTTTAAAGAGTTTGTGGTTATCATTGTTAATTTCCCTTTTCTCTGTAAAGCAAAACAAAGGACAAGAGAAATTTGGTTTGCACATTCTATGCAGCATACAGAGAGAATATACATTTTGTAGGTTTGATATCTTCTGATGTCACATGGTGGAGAGTTTCTTATTCTATGGTTTTGAAGAGAACAACATCCAGGATAAAGTAATTTGATGAAGTACACAAAGAGCACACCTGTGCTCATAGACAGAACAAACAATATTTCACTTAGCTCTCCTCTCAACCAAACCAACTTTTGCCTCATCTGTAAACAAAATGAATCTAAGAAATCAGAGTGAAGTCTTGTATCAATACACTATCAATACAAATGTGTAGACATATTCATTGTAATTTTGTTTTCTGGTTGTTGTTGCTGCTGTTTTTGATGGGTTGTTTTTGTTTGTTTTTTTTCTTCCACTCACTCACATTAGCTACAACTGCCTTTGTATGAACATGATGATAAAATAGACTTGAGTCTGAGTTAAGACTATCCCTACCTTGTCTGGTTTTGATGGGGTCTCTCCTCTGGAGTCAAACTGGAATAGCTGAGGGGTTAACCTTTAACCCCAAAAGCCCGCAGTAAATAAACTTGCACATAGCATATATAGCATATGCCCCCTGTGTCTTGCATGACTTCTTTTCAAACTTTTCCTTCTTTTCTTTTTTCTGTTCCTCGATCCTTCCCAAAGCAATTTTCTTGCTTTTCTTGAGAGACAGCATTACTCTTCAAGCAAGATATAATGTCTATATCAAGTTAGGTTGAAGAATATTCATACACAAATCTCCTCATTTCAGTGTCTAGTTTTATAAAGAAGGTAATACAAAAAAAAAAAGACAAACAAATTACCAGGAGAGCTGTGAGCCTTCATCATAGTGAAGTTTAGGAATTTAGTCTTTTGTATAATTTTGGGACAGTCAAACAGCCTTTATGACTAAACATCACTCTTAAGTCTTTGTTTCACTTAAATCCATTATCTCCGATGTCATAAACATTTTTGATATAAATATAAATTCATTCTATCAAAACTTCGACCATCTCACCCAGTGTGTGTGTGTGTGTGTGTGTGTGTGTGTGTGTGTGTGTGTGTGTGAAAGGTAGGCAAATGAAATATTCAACTTTTTTCAATCCCATGTTCCCACTTTCATTACAAAGCCTGGCGGTGAGGGTGCCAGGGGTACGCAAGCTTTATAGTGCCACAGAGAAGACAAGATACGGTATATGCCAAATATTTTGCGAGGTTCTTAATTTTGCCTATTTTGTGAGTCAGCTGCTATTCGCGAAATTAGAGATACGTGAAAATATTGACTCTGATCCCGATGTGAATGTGACATAGACGTTTACACTTCTCCGTTCAGTGCAGGACTCCACGATCACGAATTTAGCCACTCGCAAAATCGTTGGGAATTCCCGATTCACGAAAATTTAGACTTGCAAAATATGTGGCGTATACAGTTATTCCCTGTCCCCTTGACCTCATCAGGTCAAGAATAAGAGATAAAGCAACTCATCTTCTTGACTACTTGGATGACCTACAGTATATCTAGCTCAGCACATTTGGACCTCGTGTACGATACTTGGGCCTAGTGTGAAGAAAAATCATCGAAGGGTTTTTGTTGTTGTTATTGTTGTTGCTGCTGCTGCTGCTGCTGCTGTTGTTTTTGTTTTGTTTTTAAATTCTCCTGACAACAGAATCAAGGGTGTTCAATGAGAAAGATAGATAAATCGACAACCCGATAACACAGTGCCCCCCAGCCAAGTACTGATGAGATGGAGGAGGTGGAACTTACAGTTGGGTAGGCTCTATCCAGGGAGGTGGGAAGCTCTCTTCCCACCTCCCTGCTCAATCTCTCTCTATCTACATTGTATCTTTCTCTCTGTCTACATCATATCTCTTATCTCTATAGGCACTACCCATCACTAAACACTGATGTAGTCCCTGCCAAGTTCAATGACTGCACAGTACATCATACATGTAACTCTGAACACAACACCCTATTGCCTTATTCACATAAATGTTTTCCAAGGTCAATTTGTGATAAATTGGTCTGTGATTTCTTGGTGAATTTTGGGGGAGCAGCTTTGGTGTGCCATTTGCCCAATATTTCCAATAAACTGAGTTTATTGGAAGAGTAAATTGAGATTGAAATTTAAAAAAAGAAATAATTTTTCATGAAACGTGCACAGTCCCTCCTCCTGCTAATGACATACAATGAATGTTTAGGGTCATGTAATTTCCCATGTTTTCTGAAAGCATTAAGTCATTTACATGTACAGTGCACTCCCGTTATAATGAACACGGTTATAACAAAATTCCGGTTACAACAAAGTAAAAATTCAGACTGCAACATTATCTGCTCTGTTTTTTTTTTTTTTATTGTTTATTTGTTCGGTTATAAGGAAACTTTGACATAACAAAAGTAAACTGCCAGTCCTGAGGACTTCATTATGATGGGAATCCATTGTACTTTTTTATTCAAGCGCTAAAAAATTAAAATATATTGAATTCTCTTGATATCTTCCTTTAAATTGTCCAGGGCGACCTCCTAGACATCTCGTAACAAGGTGACAACTTATTTGCCTCAAAAGTGGGTCTTCATCAGCTCGAGCTTGAAGAATAGCGCGCTTATGGGGAATCAGAGAAATAAGCCCGAAGTCAGCTGAAATGTGCAGTCGCGTCTTCACCAGCTCGAGCTTCATATCAAGCATGGTCAGGTTTAAGCCGGCACATGCGCACCTTTGACGACCGGTATCCGCACGAACACACTCCGACCCGACTGCCTACATTCCTGCGTGGTGCACAATGCATGCAGTGCCGATTTAAGCTTGAGCTGATGAAGACGCATTAAGATAGGGCGCTATTTTATAAATTAGCTGGCTATTCTGGTATATTTTCCGATCAAAATAGCGCGCTATTTCGGTCTTCATTGCAATATTAGTGGGCTATTTTCTGATTGAGCTAATTCTTTGGATCAGAAATAGAGGGCTATTCTTCAAGGTCGAGCTGGTGAAGACCCACCTATTGTCGCAGGGATATTGAGGCAACATCTCTGAGATGTCTTCTCACTTGCGAAGACATCTTTGTGATGTCTCCACATGGTTGCCATAGCATCTAAATTTCTGACCACATACACATTAAGAAATGACCTCAAAAATTTTTCTTGCTGCTACCAAGTCTGAGTGAATTTTTACCAGATGCAGGAGTTACTTGACAAGATGGTCAAATTTGAGACTTTGACCTTAACCTTTGACTTCAAATAGAGTCATTTCAGTACAGTCCAACGAAGAGTCTTGTCATTGCCTCCCAGCAAAGTTGATTTGAAGGCATTCTACCTTGCGGTTCCTTGGGTTGTGTGAATTCATTTGAGATAGTTAAAGGGATCGTATAGTTTTGGTTGAGACCTAATTTCAGGTTTCTAACATTTTTTGTGAGATAATGAGAACCTCTAATGAAATATGAAAGAGCATGTAATTCCATGAGGAATTCAATGTTTAGATCTAGAATCTAGATTCTATTTGATGAAAATTGGTTTCGAAATGGCTGAGATATCCAAAACAGAGCGATTCTAGTGTAAATGTGGGACCCACACTTTATTATGATCGCTTTGTTTTACTTTGTTTTTGGATGTTTCAGTCATTCCAAACCCGATTTTCATCAAATAAACTTTGAATTCTTCTAAAAATAGTATGCTCTGTACTATTTCATAAGTGTTTTCTTGGGATGGCAATACAATCAAAATCATGTTTTTAATTGACGACTTAGCTACTGCAACCTCCTTCATCCCAAACGTAATCTTGCTAGGTTATCATGAGACTAAAAATAATTTGAAAGGGCAGATACATCTCAGTCTTATTGACTACACACAAAATTGAATTATGTCAACAAAAAAGAGGACATTATCAACTCGTTGAAGACGAGACCCGAGTATACTCGGGCAGGCGTTTAGATGGCAAATGCGTGTTGTGCTAGCAATATCAGCCCATCCTCACGACTATGACTGTCTGTTTTGTTTTTTGTTTTTTTGTTTTTTTGAGGGGCGTCATTAATGGAAGACTTGGGATGTGAGGGCATCATCACCTCTGTCAGTTTCAGTAAAATGGTTGCAACTAGCACAGGGTCATGAAAACACTGCAAATTCTAAACACAGTTCATAAGTTTCAAATCAAAGGTCTACTTTTGACGAAACCTCTATCATCCTTTAGTTATCTGATTTTATATCTAATTAAAGCTAACGTGAATATGGTGCAGAGTTACATTTTTGGACAGAGTCATGTGAGATCAAAAACATGGCATGAGAATGTCACAAAGTCCCCTGGAAAAGTGCAGGCAAAATAAATTGTATGCAGCTTTATTACTGATCTTTACGAAAGTACACACACAGCCGCAGATTCTAGACTGGAGTTGACTAATACCGATGAGCGTACGCTTCGATGCATGTATTCGCTGAACGGTGCTATTCATGGTTTACGAATGTACCCCAGTGGGCAGCGAATGAATCGGACCACCCATGAATCCAAGCTCGCACGAATCCCCACGCTACCAGGTCTTTAAGTCATCACATCTGATACTTATTCAATAACATATTCTTATGGGGTGGATTACCTCATTAAGTCGTAATATATACGGAAGCTTCTGTTTCAGCTGTTCACTGTAGAGTAATTCTTTTGTCACTGCAGATAGAATGAAATTGAGACAATGACATTCATTTAGCTTCACTTGTTTGTTCTGTACATGTGTGTGCTAAAATGTGAACTGTATACATGCAGTTTTTTGCAAAATTGCCTCCAATATATAACTATACGAATTCGCTGTATATCATGGAAAATCTGCACTCTTCTATGGAACAAAGATAATACTCATTTGTCACCCTTGTCACCATGGCTACCAATCGCAAATTCAACCACTCACGAAATTGTCTCAATAAGTCCCCATTCACAATTATACTTGTGAAACAGAGACCTATGGTGTATACACTATGTATGCTGCATTTGCTCCATGAGCGCATAATACATTGTATGCTGGGGGATTATGTAGGGGAGTTCTAAAGAGGAACAAACAGCAAACAGTTATCTCTTCTGGTCTTGACTCTTAATCCAATTCTGAATGCAACTTGTAGAGCTCAACAAAGTGGCATGTATACAACAATAATGCTCTTGATCCTGTATTTGGCTTGCTAGCTGAGTCATTGATGCTTTACCTCAGGTTCATTCAATTTACATGTTATAACTGTCCATTGCCCTGCTTTGTCCATTGAAATCAAAAGAATTTCAGGTGACTCTGATAATTAGCTCTCATTATGCACACACACACACACACACACACACACACACACACACACACACACACACAGTGCCATCTCACAAGCACAAATAACTTCTTCAACACTAGAGAAGGAAGGGCATGACCAGCTCAAAGGAAATATAAAGAAAGGATTTCTCCATACAAGTAGTCTGCATTCCAGACCCAATAACTGACATTGCTTCTGCAGATAAATGTGGAGGTGTATTCATAAAAAAAGTGATGATATGCCTCTTCATTCATCCATTAATGCTGTCTTGATTAATTCTGGTTCTTTGAGAATATAACCTTTTACAAAGCATTGCGACTAAAATAAATAAACAATGAGTCTTGAGCAAGACCAACTCCACTGGAAAAAAAAAAAAACAAAAAACAATAACTTGGAATATTGTTTCCAGAACAACTTGAATGGTCCTGTGTATAATATGTGATGTTGTTATAAATGTTCTTGGGACTCTGCGAAGTGATATATGTCACTATGGCAAATAAAATCAACAGATGAACTGCACTATTGTTAGCTAATAAAGCTACAGTGTATGCACATGCAAGTAAAGTGTAAAGTCAAGGAGGTTCGAGAGATGGAGTTACAACTGACTATAATTATTCAATCAGCTGTCAGTTTTCTATGGACGGACAAAAGAATTCCACAGGTGCATTTGTGCCTTTGATGTTCGATGCTTGAAGCCGCCATCTTTCTGAGCAATCTGAAGATTCATTTTTAACGCTAACATGATATCGGGTATATGCTGCTTGTTTATATATCAAATGCACTGAAATTTCACTAATGATAAAGCATATAAAACAAAAGTCAATTCTGTTCGAAAATATGTGCAAAAGTGTAAATCTGAGCTGTATTTTGTGAAAGTGTTTGAAATTTTACTCTCATAGAAAGCCGGTTTTAACTCTTTTCTCCTTATTTCCGCCAAATGAAACTAATATGGTATCATCTCCAAGTATTGTTCTTTATAAATTAATATGTCAGATTAGTGTACAGATACGTACAGTCGAGTAATTTTGATATTTATTTCAGCAATATTTGAGCAATTTCTATTCGCGCACCCCCGTGCCTTTACCATTGTCTACCGCCCATTGTTTGTAAGTAGGGATAGCGAAAAGTAATTACCATCACAAAGACATATCTTCCTTGGAAAGTGGCTGGTGATTATGCAATGAGACACGAGTCAATTGTCTTCGCATCTGAGCGGCAGATCCAGTTTGACACATACTTCAAATATTTTTGAGTGGCGGCTTCGAGCATGGGATCAAAGCGAATAAGACTGTTGTGACTCCATTTCTTGAACCTCCTTGGTAAAGTCAAGAAAGCTAAGGTGTATGTTAATATTAAGTTTTGTCAATTGTAAACTGAAACAGACGAAACTTTTCAACAGGTTTAAATAACATTCTTTATGAAACAACAGGAAAAGGAAAATTGATAAGAAATTCCTTCATGCACACAAGTTAACACTCATATTCAGTAGAGAATTTGACACATGTCACAGAAGAAGGAAAAAAGTCTTTGCACCTGGACACCGCACTCACAATGATAATAATAATATAAAACCATAGAATCCAGACTTGATTTAAGCAGGTGCAACAGGAAACAGAGGTGCCAAAATGCTACTTTGGGTTTGTACAAATATTATATCTTTTTTTCTTTTTTTCTTTTTTTTTGCTATCCATAGGGCTGGGGCATCCACAAGGCAGCTAAGGACCCTTCTGGGTCCCATAATTTTTCTCTCTGTTCTTCCTCCGGACAATCTCATTGAGATACTGCAAGTTTTCAAACTTTCAAGAAGTTTATGAATTCTTTTCCTTTTTTTATATTAGTTAACACTTAACAAATTCCCACATTTTCACTGACAGTCTGGTGCGTGATTGTTAAACATTTGCAACTTCTGTTCATGTGACAGCTAATGGGTCCTCTCTTCCTGTCACCTATATCTGCATCTCAAGCATGCTGGAAGCATATTACACATACATTGCACAAACTTGACGGATTGCTGAATTTTGATTGAGCATGAGCAGAAGTGCAAAATCTTGTGACTGCTGGAGAGAATGGCCCTACAGTCCAGCAAATATCACTTTTATTCTCTCCCAAGAAGACTGAATATACATGTATATGTATCAAATACATTATCAGTCAGCACCAACTCCCAATATATCCCCTTCTACCCCAGCCCGATAAGTATATAGGGCACAGACTAATCACTAGTAAAAAAAGAGAAGCCACTATTGCGTAAATCTCCTTTTCATTTTTGTCCTCCCCTTTCTCCTCCTCTTTCCTCCCTCCAACCAAAGCTCTGGTAAATTGCAGGGCATCACTGAAAAGGAGCTGAGGGCAAGTTACCGCCCTTCTTTCAGAACTATGGGGGGAAGCTCCATTATTAGCAAGCAACCAAACAAGAGAGGGGCTAGAACTAGTTGAAAGAGAGGGTGGAATGTCTCCATCAATGATGTGCTCCCCATGAAAAGCCAGATTAGGCCCGGGCATCAATGCCCAGTCACTTAGGCCATTGTCCCCTTTCTCCAGCCCAGTAGATGAGCCATTCAGAAAAAGTCCCAATGAGGATCAAATTGGTCCTGGATTATTTACAAATGACCTTCACGCTGCAGAGGATAAATTGATAAAGTGCGTAATAAACATACAAATAAATGCCAGACATTGTGATGAATAAATAAGAAGAAGGATACAAAATAGGAAAACAGACTAGGTACAGAGCCTTTCAGAAAATATCAAAATATCTCCACGTAGATATTATGAAGGTTTGATGTTGCAAGAGGTTGGGCTTACTCACTTCTGTTACAGGTGTAAAAGAAGCACCTGACATAAGGAAAGGAAAACTGCAAAATTGGAGTTAAAATCAGGGCAATGACTTGCACACTGTTTCTTTTTTTTTCCAAGCTTAGCTCTCAGCTCTTTATTCAGTGTGTGACTTCCAACAGGAGAATGAAAAAAAAAAATGAAATCACAGGTTATTCAACTTCATTCTCTGACATAAATGGCAAACTGTTTATCCACATGAGTTGAGGCAGTTCTTGTTGTTGAAGAAAATTTGTAATTGGGTACTAATAACTGGATAGACCAAATTTTACCTCATGCTGTTCACAAAAAAAAAAAAAAAAAACTATAGATGTTGCTATGGAGACTAGTATGCCTCCGCCACATCGCATGGTTCTCCCAACAGGTTTAGAGCACATCTTGACAATGTGACATGACAGTTTCATGTAATTGGCAAAAAAAAAAAAAATGAAATAAATGCTTGTCACAAATGTGTGGAGTGTTTACTCTCCTTGAACCAGGCTTCACTTGGCTGGATTGGGAATTTGAGCATTTTCACTTGACCTCTGACCCTTGCCTTTGACCCCATGGCTCACAATCCTTCAAATCCTAACTGGTAACATCCATTTTTATGACAACATTTTGAGCTACATGTATTTTCAAAATATGGGGAAAGTTGTGATAATTATATCTATATAATTCTGTTCTCATTGCAAGTGAAATTTTGGAAAGTTTGGGTGAAAGTTGTCCCCTGAAACTTTGCCAGAAAAAGCGCAAGCCAGAGTGCGAAGTCATCTTACTCAGCAGAAAGCAAAACATAATACAGGTACTACAAAAATATCCTCTTAGCTTAGTTTCTTCAAATACTTTTTAAAATCTTTTAGCACTGCTAAGAATACATATAAAAACTATACAAATACCTGTTTCTTTTTTTCAAGAAAAAAATAAAACTGCCAATGCCACCCTATTGTCTGGAAATTGTTGGCTAGTAATCTTCACAGACTGGAATAGATCTAAAATACTAGCCACACATTCTCCAGATGACTTCATACACATACACATTGTAATTCACCTGAGTGACTCCTTCACATGAGGTTAATGACCTTCTGTGTGAAGGGGGGGGGGGAGGGGCTAAGACTTGAAATTCCGATGAAATTGATTAGGGGCAGGGTGTTTTGCAGCTCAGCCAGACTACCATACAAGAATGCCAACTAAAGACCCTACCCTCATCCCCCTTTTTCAACATTTCATGAATATTTGACTTAACATGACATTGTGATCAATGAAATTCTCGAAATTATGATACATTCAAAATAATGTTAGTCAGACTGTATGCCTCATTGTGCAAATGGCTCAAGTGCATACACTCAATGTTTTCAGCCCAATGGCATGTAATCACTTTCAACAACTCATTTGACGTACCAACCAGGTTTTATGATTAACATTCAAATTATGTACCTTTAAAACTCACTTCATGAGAAGATTCTTGGGAAATGTTGTTGTTTGTTTTTTCCTTTCTTGTATGTGTGTGTGTGTGTGTGTGTGTATGTGTGTGTGTGTGTGTGTGTGTGTGTGTGTGCATGAGTGTTTTTCCCTGCTTCATATAAATAGGGAGGTGGGATCACCTCCCTGAAAATTCAGTTTGGAGTGCTGTACGTGTACCATTCCTGCATTTCTGGAGTCATCTTGCGGTTTACTCCTGCAGCTATTTTACAGGAAGACACCCTACAAAGTAAATCCCAGTAAGTCCATTGCTCCCGGCAACTCGACTCAGCAGGGAGGTTTTTTTTTTCCCCCTTTCGTACTTTTCTTAAGAAAAACAAAGACAAAGAGGTAGAGGGTAGAAAAAGAAAGTGATTTCTCTCCCTCTCTCTCTCTATCTGTCTACCTCTCTCTCTCTCTCTATCTGTCTACCTATCTCTCTCTCTCTTCAACAACTAGGCTATTGTGGAAAAATATTTAGAGCTGAAAGAGAGTATGGCTACGTGGTGTGGCTTGGTGTTTACTGGACCTTGAGACCGCAATTTGCATCCAGTAATTTTGCGCCAGCCTAGAGAGCCTGAAATAGGATGAGCCTTCTGTATTATTTGTGCCACCTTCCAAAACTTCCTTTGAGAAGTCCTGCCCATCATCTTGAAATACACAATGTGCCTTCTGAGATCAATGTCTTTGCTTTCAAACACATTTCTTGCACACACACACACACACACACACAAACACACACACACACAATATGTTCATTGGTGATTTTTCATTACCTTGATATCATATGACTTCTGTGGTCTAAGAATTATCGCTTTTGACTATGATATACAGTACTATTCCCATTTATAGGCAAAACTTTAATCTGAATACAGCAAAACAATCAACACCCATTTGAGATATGCATGCCCCTGTATACTAGTGCCATTGGTGCAATGCAAATGAGATTTATAACACAAAACTTTTAAAAGTGCATTATCAAGCTTATCTTACCACCACAGCTTTCCTTGCTAAATGGTGTTGGTAGTAATAATCTATGATTTTGATCAAATGCTTCATCACATGAGCTAATAATATAAACCAATGACAGTTCTGGGGGGTTTTAAGGGGAAACCTGGCTAACAAGCAGTCATTTTAGATAACAGCAGAGATATAAAAGCAACTAATGAAAATTTTTTGTTTTGTTTTTTAAACTTACATCAAGATACACTGTGAATTATGTGCAAATCTTGTGTGCATGACATGATTTTTTAGAACGACGATCATTCTGTAAAATCATCATAGTAACCGATTACAAGTACACATGCCTGTTTCATGTCTCTTGTTTCTATTCAAGAAGTCCATCAACAATGAAAAACAACATTTCAAAGAACTTTAACACTAAAATCTATCCTTCCCACTTTTACCCTTTAGTTCCAATCCATCTTAAATAGTGATAGTTTTCAAAAATGGTAAAATTGCTCTTTATGGCACATCAGCTTAATTCTTTCATACACATTGAAGATACCGCTGCAAATCACAAACTAATAGTATACCATTACCAACAAGGAATTCTATGCAAGTAATGCTACCATCAAATGATCCAATTCCCCATAAAATCTAAAGTTTTAGATACATGTAGATGCCATGATACTTGATAGAACTGCACAAAAGACAGGACTCACTGATGATGACAAATTTCATGCCATACTTATTTCATACTTTTCATATTTTCAGTCACAAGAACATTGTAGAATATGCAGCCTGATGACAACAAACTTGACAGTTTTGGCAAACTCAGTCAACTAACACAGATTGACTAAAGGTCTATACTACATTATACAGGGCCTATAGCCCGATTAGATGCTGTGCGAAGCACCACTACTGTACAGCGACAGCTGACACATGACAGGGCTGTGTATATTATACAGCCATGATTATTATTAACAAGGGCAACCATTGGGAACTTCTGTTCGTTCTTCTTTGGTGACTGCTGGAGTGCTGTGTTTGTGCTGTCACCTAAATCTTGTTCCATGTCTGTATACAGTCCTGTCGCTGTACAGAAGTCACCCTTTTTTCCTATTGCTGTCATTATTTATCTGACCTAATAAGCAATTTTACCATACAAACAGGCATTTTTATAGTGATAGTGCCTAGGCAATGGTCTACTTCATTCATAGCCCGACCAGATGCTGTGCAACAGCGACTGGGATGTGTTTAGTTACTTCATTCATAATCATACACATCTAACAATTAATCCTTTAATAAAAAAATTCACAAGTCCAAGAATATGATAGACTAGTAGGCAACGGCACACCATATAATATTTAGCCAAAGAATGCAACGTTGGGATTTATTCAGTGAATGCACAGATTTCTACTTTTAAAATGAATCATAAACTGACACAAGTCAACAGCTACAGACTCAATATTGTCACTGCACCTCCAATCTGAACAAAGCAAACTTGGGGCCTAGCCTAGCTACGGGATATAAATTTAGATTGATAGAAATACTGCAACTGCTGAATCTCATATTTTGTCTTTGTGTAGATTATTTTCCAGAGAAAATGGCAAGTTGCAAACAGACAGTTTTCAAAATGTGTACTTACCTCGCCGACAGCTTGAAATTTGATTCTTTGCCGCTACACGAATGTCGCGATGTTCCTTCTGTCTACAGGATGCCGATTGACGACCACGCGGGGTCTGGCGGCCCGGGAGTCCTTCGAGTTTTCGCTAATGTCTGTTGCCATATACGCCGAGAATATCAATTACTGCAATACTGGGACAACCTATTTGACCGACACTTTACTCAGTTACATTTACCAAAAGGGGGATTATTTACTTAACAATCTCCAGATAAGGCGTGTTTGTCTGAAGCTTGAGAACGTTACGGGATTGAAGTTGCCGAAGGTTTCGCCTGAGTGACCGCCGACCCCGCATCCCGTGGGTACACGCAGTTCGGTTGAATCAAATTCAAGACGCTGTGCCAAGCTAGCTTGCCGACCATGCATATTGCATAGCATGCACATCGCGAACCCTCGATTCACTCGCTAGCTCCATTCATCATGCTGCTGCATCCACACGAAAAGGTCCTTTCCCCTGCCGTTTCGCAGAGCAACTCACGCCGTGCGTGGCCATCAATCTCACCGAAGGGAAATTAAAGATCGCCCTCTTTGGTACAAAAACCATATAGGTTTGGGGTCGCTTTCACTGGGATTGAAAGGTTCCAAACCAGCCTCGAAAATATAAACACCATTATAGTACCCTGACATTGAGCATAAACAGATACTGTACTTTTCACTACATTTTAGTGTTTCGTCAGCATGTTTGACTGATTGTGAGATATCAAAGTATTTACGGGAATACACGGCTGATACGGTGAAGACAGCGCTGTTAGTCGACCTGTCGCAAAAAGAACTACTGGTACTAGCTAAAAATTGTTTCAAGACATCGCAGTCGGTTGTAGGCTTAAATGACCCGTGAGAACAAAAATGATTTAAAAAATGATCGCTGATGTAAAAACAGTGTATGATCGTGATTATAATTTACGTTCGGCACTTCTTACACATTAGGAAACAAGGCCTATGCTCTGTCCCTGTATTCATTACACTTCTACGCGCCTTTTCTGCTCAAACTGATAATCTATATATTCGATATTGAATTTTGGTAGTACATTGTATAAAAGTTGGGCTGATATTTTTGTTGAGTTTCCTTTTACTTTTGAAATTTACATCTGCATTTGAAACTTTCATACTGTTATTTCTGACATCTTTACCTCCTATATTTTTACCCTGGAAATGTTACCTCTTGACTTTTTTCTCTCTTTTGTTTAAAACTAACCTTCTACCGTTCATTACTACTTTGACATTATTACCTCGGGCATTTCTCCATGGAAATTTTACCCCTGACATTCATACTTACCATTCGAGTATATAGACCAAGTCTAAGCGAAACCTTTGATTTTTATCATTATGCATGACCAGCTAATTTAACATCAAAAGCAGGCAGTCACCTATTGAGTGTGATATGATGGCGGACCGTGATATAGGTCCTATGATAAATATTACACTCACCATAGCTATATACAGCATTGCATGAAATCTGCGAAAACTCCATAAAAGAATGTATTAGGTAATCTACAACGGGGATAGTGAATGTGGTAGGGCCTAAATCGTCCTCCCGCCCTCCCAATTATAATGATATGGCTTACGAGAACAACAAGAAAACACACACACACACACACACACACACACACACACACACACACACACACACACACACACACACACACCAGGTCTATACATTGCTTTTGCTCACAGATATTATAATACTATAAGCTCTGAAATTTCCATTGACGTCTTTGATTAGGTTGTTACAAATTAGAGATTTAGATAACTCAGTTATATTGTAAAGAGTTCCATATTCAAGAGTCCTACACACTTTTAAAAGAGATAAACAATCAGATTTTACCATCCGACTTTATACGTTAACTCGGGTTATGAAATTTCCCTATATCATGAGAAAATATACTACGTGAAATAAAGTCTTTAAAAAAAAACTACCATGCTTTACCAACTCGAAATGACGAATTTTCTCAATGCGTGGTACGAGCTGGCTACAGAATGATCTTTGTTCCCAAATCATATGCTCTCCACTCACTACGTTAAGATAACATATGTTTTTGGTGAACGATGGTTATTTTTATTCAATCTCTATTTTCTTCCATCAACTGCATTTTGCACGCACCCACACCTGCAACTGCACTGCACCCACTCCAAGAGAATTGTGTCGCCGGATACTACAGTAGTCTTTTTTTATGAGGCACCATCCATTTCAAGATTAATCGCTAACGACGGGGGTCTCCTGCATTAAATTATTTCTGTTATTTACTGAAAAATACTGTACATTTCATTTTATGTTTCTGTGTATGTATGTACCGCTCAATGGTTGCTTATGTGTATCTATTTGTGTACTGTTTTATTATCGTTTTATATCACTGCACTTGCTATTCTTTGTCTTTGTGCTTTTGAAATTTGTATCTAATTTGTATTTGATTGAATGCAGAAACAAATAAAATAAAATAAAATAAAAAAATGCACATTATCCTAAACATGTGTTTCAACATTGTGTCTCAGTTGGTTGATTATACTCTTTGCAAAGTATATAAGCTATGTTTACAAAGTACGTAAAATGCCTTACTCTCTTTCATAGAATAAGATAAAATAAAATTAATAATCACCAATTAATATAAAAAAAGAGGTTGAATACATCTTCAAAACATGTAAAACAATTTGAACATGAATTATTGTTCCCGATGACATATGACTGGTCTTTGGCAAAAATGCACATCAAGTAATATGGGTATATTTTGATGCTTTAATCTGAAAGATTTACAGACTGTGGGTTTCAAAAATAATGTAAATAATTTTTTTTTTCTTCTCCTTTTATAGATGTTCATTTAAATTTCTTTAGGAGGCGGGCATGATGTATTACGGGTCAACTCTTTCGACATTAATCCATCCATTAATGTCTGGAAAAGTTTCCTTCTTTGAGAATTGTATAACTTTCTGCTCACCTGTCGTTCTCACTTTCAAAATCCATACCTCGGCAGGGGCCGCGGAACGTTTCTCAGTGTGGGGGGGCTGCGGGACTGGGGGGGGGGGTGGAAGAATCTAAGGGCGGAATCTTTGGGAATTGAAATTCATGAGTGTTGTGATTTTTTTCGATTTCTTTTTTCGATTTTTTTTTTTTTTTAAGAACCAAAAGTGTGTGTGTGTGTGTGTGTGTGGGGGGGGGGGGGGGGGGGGGCTGCAGCCCCCCCCCCCCCCCCCCCAGCCCCCCCCCCCCCCCCCCCCGCTTCCGCGGCCCCTGCCTCGGTGCTTGAGTATTGTTCTTCCTTTTGCTCACCTGTCGTTTGCGCTTCCGAGGCGTCACATTCCTCTTTATTTTACGTCGATCGTTTTAAACTGAAATTTGTGTCCTCTTCTGTCATCAGCTATAGGTCAGCTAGCCCAAAGGTTCGTTGATCCGAAATGAAATAGGGTCCGTAACCAACCTTCGGAATAACGAGCTTTGTTTCATTTTCGGATTAACGAACCTTCGGAATAACGAGCTTTGTTTCATTTTCGGATTAACGAACCTTCGGAATAATGAATCTTCGGGATAACAAACCTTCGGAACAACGAACTTTCGCACTAACGAAACTTCGGAATAACGAACTGTAATCTTATCCAGAGGTGTGTTTGCTTTTTTCTGCCATTACCAGTGCCAAGTTGTTTGGTTTTTGTTTTCAGGGGAGGGGGAGTTTATTTGTTTGTTTGTATGTTTGTTTGATTTATTGATTGACTTACGAACTGCATTCAATCAAATACAAACTGAAAACAAGTTTCAAAGACAAAGAATAACAAGTGCAATGATTTATAATGATAACATAACATTGCACGAATAGATAAACCAAAATAATAGTATTGTGCAGTAAACATATACAAGAGATGTAATAAGATAGTAGTAAATATTTCTAGTAAGTATCAGAGATATTTGGATGCAGGAGACCACAATCGCGAGAGATTAAAGAGGATGGCTAGTAACTGATCAGTGGGAATCAGTGGGAATGCTGAGGGATGATTGTTCCAATCCTTGTGGGATTCATTTAAGAGTACATTATATGTCTACTGTTGTGTAAAAATTATTTGCTTCAGAACGGTCTCATATTCAAGTAATGTGCAGATTAATGCCCCGTCACTGACCAGGGACGCTTACCTGGAAGCATTAAACTGCACATTACTTGAATATGAGACCATTCTGAAGCAAATAATTTTCACACAACAATAGATACATAATGTACTCTTAAATGAATCCCACAAGGATTGGAACAATCATCCTCCAGCATTCCCACTGATTCCCACTGATCAGTTACTAGCCATCCCCTTTAAGCTTGAAATGGATGGGGCCTCACTGAAATGCTATCCGCCGACGACACAACTCTCTTGAGGGAAATTTTGTGATCATTGAGTGCAATGCAGTACTTTGCAGGTGTTGGTGCAAAATGAAGTTGAATGCTGAAAAATAGAGATTAAAAAACAACTATTATAAGCCTGCAGTATGATTTTTAACTCAATGAGCAAGAAGCACATAATTGTATCAAATATCGCTTAAAGTGTAGTTTTTATGGGGTAAATAGTTGAACAAGACTTTAATGTCGGGAAGATTATTCCAAATGTCCGGATCCGAATGTCTGATAGATTTGTGATCGAGTCAGTGTTAGTACTACCTTGGGATTCTTATAAGATGGACATTTCTACATTTTATATGCGGGTAGGGTCTAGAATGAACAGAAGTGTTGAGCCTAAATACATGTATGTTATCAAAAGATGATGGACGTTGATCCTGAATGTACTTGAACATAATGAATGCTTCCTGGATAATGTTCAAATCAGAATTTTTTATTAAGTTCATGAAGTAAAGAATAACTATGAGTCAAGAATTGCGATCATATAGGCCTACAAATATGTATAACTATCTTTTTGTAATTTAAAGAAAACTTATTTTTGTAGGACTACAATTTGTTGATACAATATTACAAGAACTTACGGGAGAACAAAGGAACTGTATGATCCAATAAAATGAGGATGTTCATTATGATGCGAGTTTGTTTGCACTGCCCCCACGATCAATGCTCCATATGATACACAGCTAGCCATTTTCATAATTTTTATTTACTTATGATCCATTTTACAGACTCAACACTTGGCGGCGCCCTTCCCCATGACACTCGAAGAGACACAGGCACAAATACGTTTCTTTTTTGTCTAGGTCTACTGACTACTGTCATATTGTACGAGGAACAGAAGCAACTGCGAATCCATTCGGTCTTTAAAAAGTAAGTTACACATTGTGTAGTCAAGCTGTAAAACAAACGGAAGTTGCAGTAAATTCAGGTTGGACAAGTTTTGACCTAGGCCTACTGTTGAAGCGAAAAACTCGTACATTTGCACGCAGGTCAGTTTGTGTGGTCCCATGTACTGCATTTTACGTGAGTCACTGAGTGATTTACCTTTAGTTCAGCTTTATTCAGCTAAAGTTTAATTCAGCTTTAAACAAATAAATTCTAACGCTAGAACTTAGCGTGACGTCTATCGTCTAGACTCTTTCTGTATCTAGATCTGGATCAATGAGCTGCCGGACCGGGTGGTATAGTGGGGAGAGAGGGCGCGGACTAAAGTCGTAACGAAGGTGGCTTTTTTCTATCTTGCAATGATCTTGCTTCTGAAGACTTCTGGATTACTGTTGCTGGGAGGTGATTCCAAGCAAGCATGGCAAGGGGGGGGGGGTGCTCACAAAAAATTGATATTTATATTGCTCTGTGTTACAATGATGAACTTTGAACGCTTTGTCGTGGTTTATCACTTGTCTTTCTAAAATATTTTGAGTTTTATAACCTTTAAACTGTTTAATTTTGATATTTAATTTCTTAGTTCTTGTTCTGACATGATCAGAAAATTATCAATGAGTAGACCTGGGACCAACCCCTCGACTGCTATGAAGAAGGATGATAATTTGAGTACCTGCCTTCTTGATGCTAGGGTGGGTAGGTTTAGCCTCTTCCTCATCCTGCTCATGCTGGTGATGCAGCCAGGGGTCCTAACAATGTGTAGTCTCCTGTGATGAATCGGACAGCCCTGCTTGTGCATGGTACCTGGTAACCTGTTCGAGGTTGTCGATGTCCTTTTGAAGATGTGGGTCCCACACACATGCTCCATACTCCAAAACTGAGCATAAGGCAATGTATGCTGTTCGTTCACATTGCTCTTGACAGAATTGGAGGTTGCGACGAAGTAGTCCTAAGACTGCATTTGCTTTCTTGGTGGTAGGGCCTACTGTTTATGTGTGGGGTCCATCTTTATCTGATTTACACATGATATAGAGCTCTACTGAACCTTTCATGGCGAAATGATATTTCTATCTCAAGAAATTAAGCTTTGAAATTAAGCTTTGAAATCACAGCAATATCATAACTCTACCACCTTTTTCTCAGCAGAGGTTAATGAGAATGAGCTAAAAGGTGTCTAACAGAATCTAAAGCATGTTCGAAAATAAGCACTCATCCAGTAAAGTAACACTGAAAAGCTGCACAAGTGTGCAGAAAGTGTGTAGATCTCCAGTGAAGGGTTGAGCACTCGGGGGTTAGCTAAAATGTGTTGACAGTGCAGAAGCCACTACCACTCCCTCTCCCTTTCATATGATACCAAATTTGTTTGGACCTGTTGGCGGCTTACCATGGGGAAAATGCAAAAAGGTAAAATCTGGCACAAAATTTATTTCAAAATCAGCATCCAAGCATTTCAATTGCACACCCTATGGGAGTTGCGCATCCGTTATCAGATAGGGCGTGCATTAGTCTTAATGTTGGCAGTGCACGATCCCACACCCTAGTAATTGAATACAACCACACGTGTGTCTTTACCATCCGGACACATACCTACATGTGGTTGTAGCCATGGCCCGAGTCACTGGATACATCTGCTGTATGCGCCAAATATTTCGCGAGGTTTTTATTTTCGCGAATTTCACGAGTCGGATGCTGTTTGCAAAATTAAAGACACGCGAAAATATTGACTCTGATCTCGATGTGAATGTGACGTATGCGTGTACATTTCTCTGTGCAGTATACGCATTAATGTAGGACTCCACGATCGCGAATTTAACCACTCGCGAAATCGTCAGGAATTCATACACATGATCTATTTCGACGCTTTGGCGTCTTATCTCTGTCTGATTTGGTTTTGACTGGAATTTCTATGTATCACTATTAAGTTTATTCACAATAAACTTCCATCTGTTTTATGGATTATTTCAAATGTTGTAATGAAATTCACTCAAAAAACACACAGCATCAATCTAATATTTATCCATTTTGTTTCCAAAATCTTAAAAAGCTGCCTCTGCACAATTTAAAGACAAAATTTTGATATGCTCTTGCCTTCTCCTCATTTTAGTCAAAATAGGAAATTTTAATTACATTTTTTATGCCTCCGCCACGAAGTGGTGCCGGAGGCATTATGTTTTCGGGTTGTCCGTCCGTCCGTACGTACGTCCGTACGTCCGTACGTCTGTACGTCCGTACGTCCGTACGTCCGTACGTCCGTCCGCTTTCGTTTACGCGATAACTTGAGTAATATTTACTGGAATTTTACCAAACTTGGTCCAAGTATGAAGTATGATGGGGCAACGATTTGATAAGATTTTGGGTGAAATCGGCTAAAGGTCAAAGGTCAAAGGTCAAGGTCAAATCGTGAAATTGTATCCGTTTACGCGATAACTCAAGACTGTATGGAGCAAATTTCACCAAACTTTGTTGGAGGATGATGTATGATGGGACAATTACTTGATTAGTTTTTCAGTGAAATCGGACAGAGGTCAAAGGTCAAAGATCAAGGTCAAATCCTAAAATTTATCTGTTTATGTGATAACTCAAAACTGGATGAAGCAGCTTTCACCAAACTTGGTCCAAGGATGATGTATGATGGGACAATTAGTTGAGTAGATTCTAGTGACATTGACAAGAGGTCAAAGGTCAAAAGGTCAAGGTCAAATGCTAAAAATGTTGCTATTTCCCCCATATCTATGCAATGCCCGCAGTTATTTTCTTGAAACTTAGTGTAGACATGTACTACTGCAGAAGGATTCTCCAGAGAGAGTTTCATGTCATAAGGTCAAAGGTCAAAAGGTCAAAGGTTAGGTGAAAATGTTGCAATATCACTTTTCTTGCAAATGGTTCAATGTATCTTCATGGAACATGGTACATATGCATGTACTGACTGGCAGGGATTATCTAGGGAATTTAGGGGTCATGGGTCAATAGTCAGGGGTTCAAAGGTCAAGGTCAACTCCTCAAAATGTTACTACTGTATTTCCCTCATACATGTATACTAGTATATGCAATGATTGCATTATTAGTTTTAAAAGTGTTTAATATATGTACATGTATTACTTGATGGAGATTCTCTTGGAAATTTCCAGCCAGAAGGTCAAAGGTCAAAGGTTAAGGGTCAAAGGTCAGGTTTAAATAAAAAAAAAAATATTTTGTACTGTAATTACACTCTTTCTTCATACCTTGAAAATTATACTCAATGCATAAACTTATAATAAGGTCGGTCAGAAGTCAAGTAAAATTTTTCAATTCCCCAAATATGTGTACCTGCACTCTTTAATAGACAGTTATAGCAAACCCAGTTCGTGGAAAGTGAACATTCAAGATATTTCTGACAAACCTGTTATTTCGATATTTTGCCAGTTATGTGAAACTGTCATCACACATTGTCAAGACATTGTACTATACACCTATTGGGAGAATCATGCATTATGGCGGAGGCATCAGTCGCCGTAGCGACATTTCTAGTTTTATCATGTATTTTACATGTGCTGCAATCGGTAATGCTTTCTCGTACTATTAACACGTATGTCTGTAGTTACCTCATTTTGTAGTGTAGTGTATGCCCACAATAATCCTTAGGTCTAAAAGCACAACCATTGCCTTTCTATCATCTGTGAGGGCTGTCTCGTCTTGGATTAGTGAAATACGCTCATGCAAGAAAAAGCCGATCAGAATGTACAATTTCTTGGAGCCATTTCATCAAAGAGAGAGAGTGAGAAAAAAAAAAATGTTTTTAATCCATGATGCTTAATCTTTCCTTACCTGAATTCCCCTTGAAATTTTGATTGAAGGCTTGCAATCCGTCAGCATGTCTGGGCTAGCAAAGACGAGGGAGAGGCGTGCAAATGCAGGGAGCCAGATGCATCGTCTGCTGGCTGAGGAACAGGAGGATGAGTTCTACAAGACCACCTATGGTGGCTTTGACGAGGTAAGATCATGACACAGGCAAACTACATGAAACCATGAGTTTAAATGATTTACTGTGCAGTTTGCCCATGATGGGTCGGTGTCTTGTCTTATAGTGTTGTGTTGTATTCAGATGCAAATGAGAGTTTTCTTATGGCAAAATTATGCCGATATAAGAATTACTTTTTAATGTGCATTTAATTGATGTTTCTTATGCAAAGATCTATAATTTATAGCGTATGTAGGACACAAGCAAGAGATTTTTGTGTAACATGATTTCACCCAAGAACACAGTCAACCCACAAATCATTATCAGAGGTCACACCACAAGCAAAAACAACTGTAGCAAAGACAGAGATCAGGAGCTGGCTGCAAGTTCAAAGGCAACATGATATACTGGATAATACATACAAATGGACGTCTCTAGTCTGAATCCTGCCAAGTGCTTACGTTCTCTGACAAGACGTTGGTACCCACAGTGCCACTCCTGACACAGGGTGTAAAAATGGGTGGCTGGTAATTTTGTGGTGCGTGATAATGCTGGAGTGATGATGATGACAGGGCCCTGTTGAAGAGCAGTGCTAACACTAAAGAGACTATTGTAACAGTGCATATTTTTGCGCGACTAATATTTCATGCTCTGCAGGGTACGAAGAGTTTTGCATGTTTGTAATTCCGCGAAATATTGACATTAACTACTGGAACATAAGGCAAGCAAAAATATTTGCATGCTTTTATTTTCATGCTAGTTTCTGGTTGCACGAAATGCATGAAAATTTCAACACCACGAAAATTTCCACCTTTACAGTACCCTCAACATTATATACAAGCATAAGACCATTATATACAAGCATAAAGCACCATTGAGATTTTCCCAAATGCAGCAAAAATAGCTGTGTTGGTGTTTCACTTAGTTATTGTCACAAGCCTTGTTTGTGCTATGTGTGGATAAGATGTATAATTGGTTCATGCATGATATGCATCAAGTGAAACTTCTCAGACTGAGATGTTATAAATTTCTGTTGTCCATAGTTGTTCTTAACACAAATTTTGCCCATTTTTCAGTGGACATTTATGTTTGTACAATTTCTCCCCCAGATGACAGTATTACTTACGTTGCTTTAATTGATAAAAAAAATGAAACCCCAAGTGCCAGGGAAAACTGCTTACACAGTGAAACCAGTGGGGTCATTACCATTTCAAGTTCAGGTTTATTTCTATTTGACATAAAAAAAACTGCAACAAACAATCCATACAATAACAACTAAAATGGAGATATAAATTTAAACATATAAGGAGAAATATAATAAATGATAAAATGGGTTTGTACCAAACACCACGTAATATACTGCATATCTTTCAAAGAGAGAGAGTTTGAGTTTGGCCAAACCCTGAGCACTCTAAATTGAAAATAGTCAAATGATGGTTTCTACCTCGGGTGTGAGTTTCTTCAATTTGTCTCCCTCTACAAATTAAATTTGTTAAGATCACAACTGCTGATCTGTAACCTTCACCCCTCTGAATGATATCTTTCCTTCATGGTTTCTACCTCCTAGGAATCTGGAGATGAGGAATACTCCAGTGAGGAGAGTGAGGCAGAGACATCGTCAGACAGCGACATTGACGCACCAGAGGACGATGAAGTGATCAGCGAGAGTGATGATGAGGGGCAGAAGCGGAAGCGAAGGGTCATCACCAAAGCGTATAAAGTTAGGATTTCTTAGAGATGGTCATCATTCTTGCTCTTATCCTGTATGTTTTCTTTCTTTCTTTCTTTCTTTTATTTTTTCTATCTTTCTTCTGTTTATGTCTTGAGTTTCTTGTAGAATACAGGTCTCTCGTATTGTTTCCTGGCAGGACACTGGTTAGGTGGCCCCTTTGTGCAATAATCTTCGACTGAGATTAAATTCCCTTGGTGCTCACATGTAAAGTACAGACTTATAGAGTAGATGTGAAGACATTAATGCTCCATCTAATTCACAGTGAATTTAAAGTATGATTTATTGTTAAAGTCATAATTTACCAATTGCAGATGAAACAAAAACCCTGCATTAGTGCTCTTAAATAGTTCATAATTGTGAGTTAGGGATAGAAACAACCACTGTAAAAATTTGGATCGGTAAAATCAATGTTAAGTATTGTTAAGAATACAAAATTTGAACAATAGTTATAATAAAAATGTTTGCAAACTAAACCGTCTACAGTTACGGTTTATTAAGAAAAATACAGATATCTCCTTATATTTTAGGCTTTATCGCAAACATTTTATATGATAGAATATTTTGTGGTACAACAGACCTACACATGTGCATTAAAGGTCATATCTTTAAAATTTTTTAAATCACTGTTCCCAAGGATAAACAGGACCTTTTACCTCTGTTCAAGATTACTTTCTGCCACCATAACATTTCAATAATTTTTGTGGAGTAGTCTTCTAAAATTCTCAAATTGCTGTAGTAGCTCCTTGAAACTTGATTTTTCTTGGATGACAGAATATACTCAATGTAGTAAAAAAAGATTTACAATGACCAATTGTGCTCCATTGGTATTTTAAGTTATAAAATGTGGAGTTCCAAGATATGAACTGTTTCAATGCCACCAATAGCCTTTTATTTAAAAAATTTGTCATTTGATTTTCACACATAAAAGCATTGATACCCCTTCGCAAGAAATCCTCATACGAAATATCTCTACTGCAATTCCGTTTACTTTTTTTTTTCATCCTCTTCGTCTTCCTTATCACTTGGAAGGAACCACCCAAGAAACCTGCAGTTAAAAAAGCCAGTCCGGATGCAGCGCCCAAAGAGAAGAAAGAAAAGAGTGCCACTCCCAAGTCCAGTAGACTTCATCGACGTGGGAGGGACTACAGAGATGAATCTGGTACGTATTTGTGCAGAATTGTCTGACTGACCCAAATTTGCAGTTGGATACTATACAAATACACTGTATACCATGCTTTGGAGAGCCACTGGTTGCTATTATGAATTCCATGACGACAGGAATAGCACTATTTTCTTTTGGGCTGCGCCTCCTCAAAAAATGTGGCAATTTCTATCAGTGAGAATCAATAATTTTACTAGGAGAGCAAATAGAGCATGACATATTTGTTTTACATCCTCAAACAAATCTTGTAATGAAAATCATATCTTCAACATAGAAATGTTATGTTTGGTCACCTGACGCTATGTAGACCAATCAGTGAACAGGATTTCATTAATGGAGGATTTCACTCCTGGTAGCTGTGCACTCTAACACATACATGGTTTAGTGAAATGGTAGATTACTACTCCGTGTAAGTAGAAAAGGTTCATCCGATCAGTCACCATGTTGAAACCAGACGTCAACAGAATACACAAATGCAGCATGTGAGTGATTCTATAGAGTCTGATAGAAGAATCACACCATATGAGGACAATTACCTCCTGAGGACACTCGGCATTTGGCAAAAGTTGTGAGGAAGTAATGAGAGTATGTGAAAAGGTATTTTAGTCTGGTTAAGGAGACTATGTGATAGCACACAGCTCTTGAGTACTGGTACCAATGCTTGTCAACAAATGCGAAATGATTTGTACTCAATGATTTGCACGAGTCACAATGCAACACAAATACTGTGTACGTGGAATATTTAGTGAGGTTTTTATTTTCGCAAATTTCGCAAGTCAGGTACTATCTGCGAATTTAAAGATGCAAAAATATTGACTCTGATCAAGACATGAATGTGATGTGTACGTATACATTTCTCCGTTCAGTAAGACTGTACTCCATGATTGCAAATTTAACCACTCACAGAAATCGTCAGGAAGTCCCAATTCGCAAAAATTTAGACTCGCTAGATATATGGGGTATACAGTAGTGGATTATATTTCATTTTCTTCTATTCATGTACCAAGCCAAAATCATCAACACCTGCATACTGATGCAATCACCACGCAAAGCCTGGTGAGCAAAGAAAACAGGCTGTCTGTTCCATGTAATAAATTTTCATGGTCGGGTATGTGTTACTTCTGGTATAGCTGGAGTGAAAGCAAACAGCTCGCCTACGGTACGTGCTCGGAGCTTTAGTTCAAATCGATGTGAATGCATTGCATGCAAGCATGCAGTGTACAAATCTACATGGAGATGCAGACGACACAGCATAGGCGTTAAAAATCCTTGCTCTACCATTCTCTTCTCTAATTTATCAATAACATTTCTTGGGGCTGTCAGAAATGTTAAGCTGGTAGTTTCATGGATTTGAAAGTCAATTATGGAAGAAAAGTAGATAACTTTGTCTAAAAAAATATGTTGATCATGGGTTTGTTTTTACTCTGACAGCCACTAAATACTCGATGTCTAACCATGAGAATATGCTAACCATTCTGTGTTGCTCTTCACACCACAGGTGGTAGAGCTAAATTTAGAGCAGTGTGCTCTACATCACCCTCCAAATTTTCAGTGCACCTTATGAATGGGAACAAATTTAAACCAACATCTGATATATAAAGGAATGAATGCAAAGTAGCAAGCGTTTTTAATGCTGACAATGATATTCATTTTTTAATGAAGACACAAGGCACATTAATTCAGCATTCTCAATTTGATAAGTGGTCTCAATTTGACAAGCGGTCTGAAAATCCTATCCTTCCTCTTGTGTTTGACTGCAGCACAGTATCCATTTTAACTGGTGATATTTGAAATTTTTACAGTAATTATATTACCTGAGTGCCTGAAATCTGTGTTGTTGGAGTCAGTCATATTACGATGAAGCAGGAGGCAGAAATGTGCATGAAACTTTTGTGAATTTCATGAGGAGCCAAGAATCGCGTAAGTAAAATCATGCAAAAGTTTTTGTGTACATATTGCAATGAATAGCAGTGACAATTTGTGAAAATTTCATGCTGCAAAAATGGCCTTTGGCACCAATTTGTGAAAGCTTCATGTCCAGCATGTTTCTGGTCTTCAAGTAATCACGCGTGACTGTAACCCTATAACATTGTGCTGCACCACATTTAAGACCTATGGGACTGTCTTTGATGCACCTCCAGTTTGATGACTTGTGGTTTAGTTCACTCCAGGTTACATTAGTCCACAGCAATTCATAATTAAAGGGAGAGTAACTTCCCCTCATGGGAGAACTTAGTCTGGTTGTTTAGCTTGGTGCCATCCTGGCTACAAAAAAGGTTGTGTGTTGAATACAGACATTAATGCCCCATTCGGACAACTTGTGTGGGTTTCAACTAAAACTGGTAAATAGCTGAATAGAGGGGCAGGTGTATGAACTGTCTTGTTTATTGCTGGGAAGGTAAACATGACTCTAGTTTCTGATTTTGTCAATGGCTTTGACCTTCATTACTGCCACCAAGCAAGGAGGTTATGTTTTCATTGATGTTTGTTTGTTTGTTTGTCTGTCTGTGTGCAAAATAACTCTAAAAGTTGTGAATGGATTTAGATGAAACTTACAGGAAAGATTTAGAATTACACAAGGAAGAGGTGATTAAATTCTGGTAATGATTCGGGAATTTGTATGGATTTTATTAAGGATTTTTTATATTTTGGCAGGTAGGGTAAATGAACTCAGAGGTCCAGGCTGCGTATTTTTGAGGTTTGCATACAGGCACTAAAGTGCTTGCTCTAGTTTGTGCTATGGCGAGGCACGCCGCCCAGCTAGAAGTTGATGACATAACAAAAAGCTTCTTTATTGGGAAATCTGGCGATTTTCAGCATGCATACATATGGGTGGAAATCACTGATCTCGATGGAAGAACAAGGTCGGTGGTGGAAATGAGCTGCTTAGTGGAGGTCTGCGCTCTCAGAGTGCTTCTCTAGTTTTAGAATGTATTTGACTTAAGACATCTCTGCCATTCCCAAAGCATTCCTACACACTTTCCTGCTCTTGAGTAGAGTACATGAGTTTGATGTGTCTTTGCTATTTTGCATGTGCAAGAGGGATAGAAATTTGCGTGTTTCTTTGATGGGATGACAAAATGACAAACCATTCTCTTCTCTGTCACAAGACCACTTTATAATTTATTGCATCTGGTTTATGCGCAGTGAGGAAGTCGACCAGACGGTCCACCGTCCAGCGAGTCAACGAGTTTGAGATGCGGATCAAGGAGCGCGAGACCAAGGCCCGCATCATGAAGCAGCAGCACTCGAGGAAGAACGTCCCCGAGATGAGACGACTGACGCAGGAGGAGCTCCTGGCTGAGGCCAAGATCACAGAGAAGAAAAACCTGCACTCGCTGTGTAAGGCTGCTTTTCTTTTCATCCATTCATCCATTCACCCATTCATCCATTTTTCCATTCATCCACACCATTGATGAAGAACTGTAGTCTGGACGGATCTCATACAATGACCATGGCAATACATTTCTGTCGAAACCTGAAAGATTGCTTCCCACATAACGAGATTAAAACAAAACCCAACAACCACAGTCAGTTCTTGCTTTTCAATGACTTGCTCTTTTTTGTGTGATGAATGTGAATAGATATAAAAGAGAAATTGAAATTGCAAGTGTTTTGTTTTTGTCCACATCACTTGACATTTTAAGACTAAAACATAGTACATGGAAGGGCTCAAAAGTCTTCTTCTACCATTTGGAATTTGCTTGCAATATGTGGGAAAGCTCTACCAAAAAACTTGTCAGGCTGATGCAATTTGCTGAGATAATGAGTTGTTTTGTATTATTTGGAGATCAAAAGGATGATAAAAGTCTGTGTACTGACTTTTAGTTCTGAAGCGCCCTCCGTGTGCAATATCGAGTATGTAGGACGGTGCTATTACATGATGATCAAATTGTGTCCAAGCAGTAGTATTGAATTGCATGCAGACTCGCTTGCAACGGATATCGCTGTGGCCAGATATATTGGAATCGATATAATCGAATATATAGAATATCATGTAGCAACCATGATTGGGTAAGCTCTGAAATTGGAGTACTTGCAGTGAAGCTTTTTGGCTAATATTTCACATTTTCGTCATAACCCATTTGAAATTGTGTTATGACAGCATTATTCAACACATTTCTTATACATATGTGTACATTCTGGAGCAAAAATTGACAGTTCTGCATGGCACACAAGAACTGTATGTTTTGACTTTAAAAAGCAGAAAGGCAACAGAACAATAAAGATAACATGGACCTTACTGTTTCACCTCTCCAGTATCAAAATAAGAGTTGATTTTTGATGTGTCATTATTTTTGCTGAACTAGGTAGTATTCTGTAATATCTTCACCTATGCAATAGTTCAACAATTGTTTGTCCTGATTTTGATAAGCATATTTCTTAAGAATGCAATGTGGCATTACACCTCAAAGTACAGGGACATGGATTGCCTTTGAGTTAGAATGACAAGGCATGTTAGTTAACATGGACATATTTCTTGTTGTTCATTTCATATAGAAAAAAAAAAAACCTATTGAAAATACAAATTAGCTAATTTTTATTTTTGAACAGGACACTGTGACTGTGGATTACATGGTGTGGTATGTTTCACTGATGATTAATTGTCAGTGATATTTTGTGTTGCAGGGGGCATTAAAATTGTCCTAGTTTGTAGAGGTAATGGAAAGTTGGGGCAACCTCCTCGAAAGGAACTCTTTCATCATTGTCACCATGACCTAAAAAATCAGAATTTCATCTCCCACTTTCTCTTTCCTCCCTTTTTTCTCCTCTTGAAATCTGCATCCAGATCTCTTCCAACAGCTGGAGGAGGAGAAGAAGAAGACGAAAGTGTTCAAGAAAGCCTTTACCGGCCCCTTCATCCGCTTCCATTCCATCACCATGCCAACCACGCCCAAGATACAGGAAGTTGGCAACATCAATGTTGACAAAGTGGACAAAGCTGAGGCAGTGTGAGTTGAGGCTGACCTTTAAAATATACGTCGTGTATTCCAAGGTGTTTTTATATTTTTGCGACTTTTGTATGTTGACTGGCATTTGTGAAATGAAGAACGCATGGAAAATTTTACCTCCTGCAGCTCGTGTGTATATTATGAAAGTTAAGACAATTTTTATGTGTGTGTGTGTGCGTGAAAAGGGATAATACTTAAAGGATAAGTTCACCTTAATATACATAAGGATTGAGAAAATGCAGCAACATTAGTAGAAGGCATCAGTGAAAGTTTAAGGAAAATCAGACAATCTGTTCAAAATTTATGAATTTTGCAGTTTCTCTGCATATATGCTACTGTTACATGTATGAATTAGAAGAGCTTTGGAGCTTACTGTAAATCCAGAAATGTTCACATTTGTTGATTTTGTGAATTTCACTAGAGCCAAGATAAGCAAAAATCAAAATGCAGGCAAAAGTTCTTGTCTACACTGTATGTATTGAAAGCCAGTGGCAATTCGCAAAAATGGCCATCGACTCCATTTTGCGATAATTTTATGCCACCACCACCACCACCACCAAAAAAAAAATCTTGCTTTACATTATACTGTAAGAGCTGCAAGCAGTCAATTATAAGATTGATCAAATGTGAGTCAATGGCTTATGTGTGCTTCAAACAAATTCTCAAAGGGACTGTACAGTACTGGTTGAGGTGGGGATTCAGGTTTATAACATTAATAAGTGAGATAAGGAGAAACCTCTTATGAAATATGAAAGAGCATGTAATTTTAAGAAGGATTCAACATTTATTTGGTGAAAATTGGTTTTCAAATGGCTGAGATATCCAACAAAGTGATAATCAATAAAAGGCGACAGGCCACGCCTTTTATTAGGATCTCTGTGTTTCACCTTGTTTTTGGATATCTCAGCCATTTCAAAACTGATTTTCATCAAGTAAACTTTTGATACCCCTTAGAATTGCATGCTTTTTGACATCTCATAGAGTGCTTTCTGAATATCTCGCAAAACGTTAAAAGCTAAATCCTCACCTCAACCAGAACTGTACACACCCTTTAATTTATTGTAACTGGTTACTTCACATTATGTTAATCAGATAGACTTATACAAAGTTTAAATTCTGAACTTTGTATTGATGCAACTTAAACATATTTTGATATGCAGATCGTCGGGATCAGAGAAGACAGCGAGAACGAAGGTGACTGAAAAGTGCAGCAGGAATTTTATCATCTACAGTGACCCACAGATGTTCAAGGACACCTTCCCCCGAGGCAAGAAGCGAGCCCAGCCCAAGCAGCTGTGCCCCATCACAAGGTACCCGGCCCGCTACGTCGACCCCGTCACGGGCATTCCGTTCGCCACAAAGCAGGCGTACAAGATCATACGGGAGACCTACGCAACGGAGATCGCAGCTGCCATGTCCGGGGAACCGCCGAAGCGGAGGTCAAAAAGTTCGGCAAGCTCCTCCGAGTCATGACGATGGACAGTAGCCCCAAATAAGAGACAATGAAGTTAGCTGATGCTCTTATGGTTTGAAGCCACGGAGTTGGTGTCAATGTACATTACTTGGACTGACGGATCACCTTGACAATTTTCACTGCACCGGAAGACTTACCTTCTTGTCATGTTCAACTCCAGGGTTTATACAAGCAGGTCAAAGTGCATGAGACTGTCTTGATGCTGCATTGGATGCCCTCCCTGTATGCACATTGCAGCTCCAGATCTACCCACGCTCAGGACATAGTGAAGTGTGTCTGTTGGAAACCTGAACTTAGGCCATGTTAAATTTGATATGATTGGCTAAAACTTTGCAATAGACCATTCTCTTTTCGTATATATGGTTACCTCGTTAGATTCTAAGCCTATTTTTCTCCCTCTTGTTCATGAGAAGTTGTATATTGAGTGGGCATTGCAGAACATTAATTGTTGAATCCAAACTTAATTCCCCACTTGAAGTGGAAGTCTGACTCAGTGTTAAACTTTATCCAGACTGTTTGTCTCTTAGATTTGTGATGGATTCACAGAAAATCTGACCCCTCAATACATAACGAACCAAACTAAAAGAGAGAGAGAAAAACAACAACAACAACAACAAACAAATCAGACCATAAGAGGTAAAGACACCCACCATGCATTTCTGATATGTTTCCAGTGTTCTTTTCATGCCCACACTGTACCTATTTATTCTTATTCTTGCTGTTCTTGATTGATGTCAATAGCTTAAGTTTGTTTGCCTGAAGGAATAAATATATCACAGCATCCCACACTGTACATTTTGCACAATAGTGTATTGTTATGAGAAAAAACAACAAACAAAATACATCAGAATTTAAAATATTTGAAAGATCAATGATGTAGCTCATTGGAAAATGACAGTCATGAATGCATTGAATCTGCATTTAGAGCACTTGAGATTTAAGTTTTGGTGATAAGAAGAGAAATCACCCATTTACCTGGAGAAAGTTTAGAGGCGCCTTTAAAGGTATTAGCCCACATTTGTAAACCTACAGCAATTGGTCTCATAGTTAGCATGGAGTTTAGGTATGATTGTAGTAACACCTGTGCAAAATTTCGTTCCAATTAGTCCATTACTTTCATAAAAATAAATGAAAATGCACCGTATGCATGCGTATAAAAACGCTCGCTAGCTCCAGTCCACGCACATCCTACTTGCATGCGATACATGTGTAAGTTAATGTGCGTAGCTAGCCCGCGCTCGTAATTCGATTTTGGGTCGGGTTGACCCGGTTTGAAAATTGATTTTAAAACGATGATTTTCTCTCTTTTATCGAATGGTATAGACAAAGAGCAGCAGGTGAGGTATGTTACTGTTTATAACTGGTACTTGAAGTCATAGTGGACCTGTTTTATGCAGTTTTGATTTTCGTGGCTTTGCAAATGTGGGCTAGTACCTTTAAGACTCCCAAGAAATGTTCACTGCTGTCTTCTCGGTTGCACAGCATGTCTTGACCTATCAAGAGTGCTGTTTAGCTACCAGGTCACATCCTGCCAGTGTAATGTTTGTAATATTTGTTGGGTAGGACCTTTTAAGTATGCTACTACTGTTTAATTTCCACCATTAACACTTTCTTCATGTTAGGAAGTTTGAGAAGTGAATTGCCATTGATGATTTACCATAGATTGCCATATGATAATTTACAAATACATGTAGAAATATTGAGTGTAGTGAGTAGTAATCATCGCTGGCCTCTATTTCAGCTTTTTCAATATTTTCCCCAAAAATTGTAAACACACATTTCTTATCCCCCTTGGCAATAAGACTCCAAGTTGCCTGAGAAATGTGGTATTTAAGCATCCAACAGATAGCTTAAGAGAGCACATGTGTTATATCCATTATTTTGGATTGTAAAAATATCTACCAGTGGTATCCAATACTAAAGGTGGAATGACTTGAGCCACTCGTCGCTATAGAGCAGTACTTCCCATGAGAAAAGGTCAGAAATTGAATCATCTCCACACCCCACAAAGAGTCCAATACATGGGCATACACCACGTAACTTCGCCAACTGGAATGCTCATGTAATCTCTGTCTTGGACTACTGCTATGTACATGTAGCTACAAACATTTGGTTGTAGAGACACCTAGTTAACTTTAATAGTATTAAGAGTATGTTCAAAGCTTCAAAGCTTTGAACATGGCTTGGCACAGAATGCTGGACCACCTGATGCATTATATTGCTTGATGGCAAATTGCATGAAACAGCTGTGACTATTACTTTGTGAAATGCTTTCTAATTAACTCATTGCGTGACTCGGTCGACGGCATGCCCAGTTCGCACGTTTTGCCCAAACGCACTAACCCACCCATCGATAAATTGCCAAATGCACAGTGCAAGGAAAGCGTCACTCCCCGTTATATTCCTATCACATGTAGCTTGCATTATGTGGTGGTTAGATATCAAGTGGTGTTACCTGTTGGGTTTGCGAGTAAATTCTAAGTTTCTGTCACTGCTTTGTGTGCAAAACCCATGGTCATTTGAAAGAAAAACAAATATTGATTTGTCATAAAATTTACATCAAAGCTTTGCATTTTCTCTTCAGATGTACTCATTACATGTCCAGCATAATAAAAAGCTATGAAAAGTTACATACATTTGAAAAACAGAATGTTTCACCAAAGCATGCCTATATTGCAGTCTCAGAATTATGTGGCACTGGGGGGGGGGGGGGGGGGGGGGTACATCGTGGCACATAAAGAGTTAATGCTCAGCCTGCTGATTTGTAGTTGTTATTTTTAATCTAGAAGCCTTTTAGTGGCTCTTTCTCCACACATACATCAAATTATTCTCTTCCATTTGTTAAATTGTATGGCATTTCCATTGTACCCTGCAACCAATATCTCATCTTCCTTAAGCAGTGAAAAACACGGTGCCACGGAAATTTTACAGCAACATTTTCCCATTAAAGTGACATTCCTGTTAAGTGAGTCTGAAATGATGCTGTATATGGTCTTCAATTGCTGGAGATAAGTTTCTGTATAGAATGAAGAGAACACAGAATTTTGGGGAAAAAATGCACAGTAAAGTGACAATTGTATCTCTGCTACCAGTTCCGCATGTGTGTGTGTGTGTGTGTGTGTGTGTGTGTGTGTGCGTGCTAGTTATGCATGTACATTCGTTTGTGCCTTTGCAAATAAGTTTTCAGACAGATGCACACCTGCCGTCAGCAGAGATCCACGGTAGCGTAGATTTTCTATTTTCATAATTATACCAGTGTTGTATTGACAGAAACCATGAAATGATACATGTATTTATATAGTTGAAGTTATTTCCATCATAAACGTCCAATTGATATTGCTTTATCACTGTAGCAGCAGGCGCGGCAACACAAAATATCCTTTGAATTCTGTATGAAAAAAGAAAATGAAAAATGGAAGCAAACAAATGGTTAAGTGCCAGAAATGAGTTATGTATGTGACAACGGGGAATTTTCCCGGAGATGGCATTGATTATTGAAATCGTTCGCTTCCAACTGAGAAAATCAACTAACCAATTTGTCACTGTAATGAAGACAGACATTTTAAGGTCAGAGTGCTCGCTTGCCTAGCAGCAGAAATATTTGCCTGAATAAGTGAGCAGTAGTTGGAATGCCCTCGGTAATTTCTTTCCGCGTAAACTCTTGGTCAAATGCAAAACCTTTGGTCAATCAATGCCACAGTGAAACTATTTTCATGACAACCATTTGAAAAATTAAGAATGGAG